>PVKC010011570.1:0-24563 GCA_004027635.1 Crocidura indochinensis
AAAAAAAAAAAAAAAAAAAGAAGTCAGAAAAAAGAAAAGAAAAAAAAACAACTTTGTCACTGCTGTCTTTATTTAGGCAGCCAGTAAGGAATAAAGACATACAATAAGTTTCTATAGTTCATATAGAGAATTTTCCCTCTATGCAGCAAATTGGATTTGATCCCCAACACCTCACGTGATCCCACAAGCTTGAGTGGTCCCTCAGCAAAGAGCCAGGTGAAAGTCCTGAGCACTGCTGTGTATGATTCAAAACAGACAATTATTAATACTTGCTTCTTTTTAGATTTTAGGCTACACTGGCAGTGTTTGAGTCATATGCCTAGCTCTGTGAGTAGGAGTCACTCTTGTCAGTGCTTGGGGAACAATGTGGTCTGTAGAATATTGAATACAGGCTGGTAGCATGCAAGTAAGTGTATTACCCATTGTACAACAACAGTCTTAAGGGGCCAGAGAGATAGCACAGCTGCTAATGATATTGCTTTGCACGCTCCCTATCTGGGTTCATTGCCCTGTATTCCATATAGTCCTCTAAGTACCATGAGGAGTGGTTACTGATCACAGAGCTTGGAGAAAACACTGAGCATTGCTAGTGTGAGCCCCAAACAAAGCAATAGTATCAAATACTGATATTTTTACCAAAATGAATATTCATTTATTAGATTTGATTCCTTTTTTTTTGTATTAGAACTTTGTTACCTTTACTTCTATTTAGGACTCAACATATCTTTCTCTTACATAGAAAGTCTTATTTGATTATAAAATTTCTCCCTCTTCATATAACAATGATACTACATATTTTTATTTCAGTACCAAACTATTATAATTATTTTTATTTTAGTACAATTTGAAGTTGGAGAAACTGATGCTTCCTATTCTCTTATTTACTATTTGGTAGGTTGGAGAGTGGAGATGTATTGTTCCATATAAATTTCAGGAGTAAACGTGTGATCTATCAATATGAAAATGTCATGAGTATCCTTATATGAATTGCATTGAATCAGTATGTTTTGCAGAGTCTTGCTATTTTGATATCATTCCTCCTAATAGTGTGTTTCCATGTTGTGCTGTTCTATTATTTCTTTAAGTTGTGATTTGTGATTTTATGTGTATAGGTCTTGTGGATGGAATTGATTGTTATATAAATCTGTTTTTAGTTACTTGCATATTAGAAAGTCATGGACTTTAGAGCATTAATTTTGTAGTCTGTAACTTTACTATACACGTTTATTTTTTAGGACCTTTTCTTTGAGTATGCTTTTATTCCTCATGTAAAGTCCTGAAAATTTTGCGAGGTATATTTGTAAGAAAATTGTAATTGAGTTAGATGTTTCAATGTGGGAAGTAGTATATAAGGCTTTGACCTTATATACTACTATACTTTGAAGCCACGTAGCTGGGGCCTAAGGACAAAGGGCCCCATCTCCAACCAAGCCTATCATAAGGGCTGTAACTCTACAATCACATTGCATTTATGGACACCTTTGCTTAGGACATTAGGTTAGGAGATTCAATCAGCAAGAGTGTTCTTGCTCAGTTATAATTCAATCTATCCTTTTACGATTAACTCAAAACCCAAGGGAAATTTTTTATTCCTCATAATTAAATCATTTTGCTTAATCTATAGTGTGTTCCAACATTGATCAGATCTGAACTATTTCTTCTGTATCTCTCTCAGAATTCCTTGATTCTTAATTTCTCTCTTTTTCAGGAATACTTCACTCTATTACATACACAAACATCTACCTCAACATACTGATAAATTCTCCAATTTATTCCTATAAAACGGTTTCCAGTTCCACTATTTTTGAAAAGTGCTCTAAAATTTTTAAGAAATTATAGATTCGGGCCTAACATAATGCCTATATCTCGATCATTGTATCTGTTAACCTTTCTGACACATTGATACTGTTAGGCTTTCCACCTTCTGTAAAGCGTTTAACTTTGGGATATGTCGTATTTCTAGTAATACTTATATGTACTCTAGATGTTTTAATACTTTTTCCAAAAAAACCTTCATTTACTTGTCTTATTTTACTCTAGAAAAATCCTGTCTAAATTTTAATAGCAATTTTATAGTTTCATAGCATGATTATGATAGTTAATAGGTTTTTTTTGGGGGGGTCACACCCGGCAGTGCTCAGGGGTTACTCCTGGCTTCATGCTCAGAAATTGCTCCTGGCAGGCACAGGGGACCATATGGGGCACCGGGATTCGAACCGATAACCTTTTGCATGAAAGTCAAACGCCTTACCTCCATGCTATCTCCCGGGCCCCGATAGTTAATAGTTTTAACAAAATAGTTCATGGTATTTAAAAAGTTATTAACCCCACCACTACAAAAGGTACACAATTCCTTCCACCATCACTTTTAGTCCATTATGTCATTTCTTATTTTCTCCCCTGACTTCTTAGAACATGAAATATATAAAATTTAAATTTAACATTAATAGTGGATGTGCACAATTTTCAATGTCTTCAGTTTTCTATGGGATTTTCCAACCAGCATGCACTCCAGTAATATCCCCTTGCAATTTCTACATCTGATTACATTCTGCAACTTTACTGGCTTCAGAAACTGGGGGGTAATATACATATAATTTTTACTGGGTCTATTATATTTCTAACTAAGCAGATAGACAACAATGAAGACAGTGATATAACAGTACAGAGAGGATATTAATATTTCAAAATCATACATATCCTATAAAATGCATATATCATATTAACACTTTCAATAGATTGCTAAATTGTGACTTTTAAAGATTTAATTCCTAACCACTTCATGTTGCCTGTCAATATATTGAATATTGAAAAATATATTGAAAGTAATAAATAACATCTTTATTATTTTGTCCCTGTGTTCATTTCTCCCACCTTGATTTTGTAACAGTTTGATTACTATAATAGGCTTTTGATATCATTCCTTGATGCAACTATAGAATTTTATTATTCATGTCTTTATAAGACTATAAAACCAGTTTTCTCTTTATTTATATACTTAGAATTAAAACTCTTCACTTTGATTTCCTAAGTCACAGTTTTGCATTTTTAAAATAACCTTCATATTCCTGCTTAACATTTGTCTTTCCTAAGCCCCTGAGATCTTTGCAGATTCTTGAGTCATAAACACTGCCTCCTATTAACTCTGATCATTCCATTCTCTAGATTATCTCTCAAATAAATTCTGTATTTTCAGATGTTGAATCAAAAGAAAAGCGTCAGATCTATTGCTTTGTTTCTTTTGTTTGTCACATCCAGCAGTGTTCAAAACTTATTCTTCACTTTATGCCTAGTGAACACTCCTGGAAATGCTCTAGGGACCATATGTAATGCTGATGATCAAACCTAAGTTGACCGTGTACATAGCAGGGACCTTAAATGCTATTACTCTCGCTTTCTCTGACCCATCAATTCTATTTCTTAAAGCAGGTGAGTATGGTTGTTTTCACTCATTAGAAGAGAAAATAAAGGCAAAGTAATCTTAGTTCATAACCTCACAAGAGATAGAGAATCAAACTTTTTCTTCTCCAAAGATAAAATTATCTTCATCATGCTTTATATTCCTTTCCATGTCTCAGCTGCTCTTGCCTATTTCTGAAATCTCAGCTTAAACTCATTATCTCATTAAAGTTTTTACTGACTGAAACACTTTAGACACAGCTCTGTTTATTTCCTCAGAAAGCACTTTACTAATATGATTTATTCTTATCTACTCATAGTGATACTTTTTGAGATAGAAACCATAACTTATGCTGTTTCTTAATATTTGAATTCATTGTCATAATTCTGGATATTATGTCAGTGCTATTAGCATAATATATGCTTTCAATAAATTGTTGGTAATTATATTTGATAAAAATATGTCATGCTGATTTCTTTTTCATTTCAGGAAGTTAAAAATAAATATAACATAAAACAGGCATGAATATTTAATCTAAACTAATAGTAGGAAATTTATTTTGCATGTATTACGTTATTAAAAGCCAACAACAAAATTGAATATACAATGAAATGTCAAGCTTATATGGTGGAGAAATAATGATGCACTTTTTATTTATCAGACAAAGAATACATAGTAAGAGATTATATAACTCTTTAAATGATTATATAATGCTCTTTAAATTATTTTTTCAAGTAATAGAAAATAAGTGAGCACTTAATTCCTTTAGAACTGTTAAAAGTATTTTCAAGAAAAGTTATTTTAGTAATATAGATTAATAGTTGACTTAAATATGCAGAAACGTGAAAAAGTAACAGTTGAACTGCTTTAATGTTCACAATGTTGCTTTCAATATGTAGAAATATACAATTCTATTTAGTTTAACTAAATAAAGGCATATGAAATTTTTAAATAGATCAAATTATTGGGAATAAATCAGCTCTAGAAATATTGGTATTATTAAAAATAGTTCTAGATTTTAATCCTTTTTCTGTTCTTAACCACTATCTTATGGTGCTCCTCTCCTAAACTTTATCTATTTAATCTTTTTCTTCCTAAAAATCCTTTTGCTTAAAGTCTATCTTTTAAGTGTCTTAGTGTTTACATCATCTACAAAGTTTTAAGTCACTTCTCCAATATATGTATGTATATTAAATAAATGAAAAAATGGCTGAATATAGTAGATGGAGCAATATGAAATGACATTTTGAGGTAAAATTAATTGACTTAGATGATTTCATAAACCTCAAGAAAATGTAAGAACAATCTTCAGACATTTGACATGACCTGAATACAATCTCTAAAGTTCAAAGTGTCATAATAATGTTAATGACTGAGAGAATTAGAATGCCTGTGTCTAATATGGGAGGAGGGATGCAGGAAGTGGGGGACATTGGTGATGGGAATGTTGCACAGTTGAAGAGGAGTGTTCTTTATATAACTACAATCATGTCTGTAATCAAGGTGGTTAAATAAAGATATTATTTAAAAAAAAGTTCAAAGTGTATCCTCCTTCACTTAGTTAATAGTGTTGAAATGCCTTATAAGTGAATAAGGATCCAATTGAGATAAAAATTACAGCTCTCTACTGTCAACAGAAAAACTATTTTCTTTTTAACTCATTTTTAAATGTATTACTTAATATGTTTAAAATATATGAGATGATGTACAGTATGGTTTTAAGGTTTCTAGTATCTGAAAGAATTACCCTGACCAGATGGCAAAACCAGCTTTGTTCTTACATTAAAAGATAACAAAGTGCTCTTACCTGCTTTAGATGTCTTCTCATCTTTTTTTATTTCAGGTTCTGGGAGGAAATACACATATTGAAGGACAAAAAATTAAAGGGATAATGAAAAAGGTAAGGTATTTAATATACTGGTCTTAAATTTGAGTTAATTTTGCTATCATACAAAATTAATTACTTTAGTTATGAACTTTACATTTGAAAGTTTATTAAAACAAAAGAACTCTACTTTTAAAATAAATTTACTGAAAGTTTATAAATATAGGTAATTTGGAAAATTTTCTTTAGCAAAACCCATATTTTTTATTTTTGAGTGTTCCAGAATTGAATATAAATAAATTAATACGACCTTTCTGAGGGTAAAAGAGGTATGTTTTTCATCTTTTTTTTTTCGGGTTCAGCAATTTTATTTAACAGGAGAAGGCAGCACCCTCCCCACCCTCTTCTCGGCGGTGACTCAGGTTCGGACCCCCCGAAAATCCTGCAGCCCGAGATGTTTTTCATCTTAATGTAATCAACTTAAGTTTTGATTTCTGACTATATAGATTCAATTATGGAGCACCACCTGGTGGTTTATTTAATAATTTCAGATGGGTTTGCATCTTATTTTTATTTTTGCTTTTATTTCTATTAAGAAATACATATGTTCTTAAATTTATTAGAATAACATAAACATATATTATATAATTTTCTCTCATTTGTTAAGACCATATTTTGTCCATAAATTTTGTATTCTAATTAAATATCACTATAGGATAAATCCAAACTTTATAACTAATAAATTAATATTTGTAACATCACCCTAATCAATATGATAGCTGATAATACTTTCATGTTTTCCAGTCTTTCTTTTCTTTTAAACAATTCTGCCTATGTCTAATAGCTCTTTCTTGGCATAATTTGTTTTGATCAAAGAAAGGATTTTGATACTTAAAAGATTTACTTCCTTGGGCCAGAGTGATAGCACAACAGGTAGGGCATGTGCATTGCAAGTGGCCAACTTGGGTTTGATCCCAAGCATCCCATATGTTTCCCTGCACCTACTAGGAGTAACCGCAGACTGCTGCTGGTGTGCCCCTCCAATATTTTTCTCCTTAAAAGAAATTTTGATCTGATGGTTAGGAATATATTGGGGGGGGTACACACTTAACTGTGCTCAAGATTCATTACTTACTCTTTGTTTAGGGATAACTCTTGGCTATGCTTAGAGAACTATTATTTAGTTGCAGGGGATCTAGCCTGGAATGACCTTAACCTGCTTGTTTGACCAGCCTCTTGCATACTCTTAGTGAGTATATACTATGTACTAAATTTACATGACATATTTGTCTCATGCACTTATAATAGATTTACATTTACTAAAGTTATAATACAGAACACACATATTTAACTGCAGGATCGTATATTACATATTAAACTTCAGGATTAAATAAACACATATTAACTGCAAAGTACATGGCTCATTGTGATGTGATTTCTGTATTTGAGTATTAATGTAACACCACTAACACGATTATTTTGAGAAATATGAAAAGAAGGATTTGGATTACACAATCTAACTTACTTATTTATGTCTTTATTTTTGTGATTCACTTATGGTAAATTTAGGTCCTCCAGTTTTTATTTACTTTTCTTATGCATATAAATGTTTTTATTTATCTATTTTTTAAATTGTTTTGTGTTTAACTTGTAGTAAATTTGGATCCTTCCATCTTTATTTATTTGTTTTTCTGCCTTATTATTATTTTTCTATTGTTAAAACCATTGTGGTTTACAAAGACCTTCATAGTTGTATTTTAGACATACAATGAATTAGGGGCAATCCTACAGCCAGAAAGAAGGTTTCACTAAGAGCATCCCATACTATCTCTCTCCCCACCACCCAATCTGCCAGTATAAGAGACCCGTTTAAGTTTAGATTGTTAGTTTGGATCTGTTGATTCCATTGCTGTTGTCTTTGGCTTGAATATTTAGTGCTGTCCTTTTTAAAATTATCAATGCACCTGAGCATGCTTGGCCCCTGGCCCCCATCCTTTCATATTTGTCTTATCCTCCCTGTACTCATTTTCTTTCTTTTTCCTAGCTATACTCTGGAGTCAAAGGTGTTCTAGACAACTCCCATTTAGACCAATTGAGTTTTTTCCTGCAATTATTTAAATATCAGATATAAATGTTATCATTCTATATTTATCCTTCTTCTGACTTAATTCATTTAGCATAATACTTTTCAGATAGATCCATGTTGCTGCAAATTGTATAATTGCAACATTCCTTGCAGCCATTTAGTGTTCCATTGTATGTATATACCGCATCTTCATGATCCACTGTCTGTTGTTGAACTTCAAGGTTGATTCTAAGTCTTAGATATTGTATGTAGTACTGAGAAATAACATTGTGTATACATCCTTTTGGATGATTTATTTTTTTCTGTTCTGAGAGTAGACACCCAAAAAATGGATTGTCGGGTCATATGGCAGCTCGAGAACCCTCCATACTATTTTACATAGGGGTTGGAACAGGCAGCATTCCCACCAACAGTAGATGAGAGTTCCTTTCTCACCACATCCCTGCCAACAAAGATTTTTTTTCAGTATTTTTGATATGTGTTATCCTTCCAGGTGTAAGATGATATCTCATTGTCATCTTGATTTGGAGTTCCCTAGTGATAAGTGATGATGAGCATTTTTTTTTCATGTGTCTTTTGGCTATCTGTTGGTCTTCCTCAGATAAGTGTCTGTTCATTTCTTCTCTTCATTTTTTGATGGATCTTTAAGATTTTGTGAAGTTAACCTTTGTGAGTACTTTGTATATCCTAGATGTCAAACTTTTATCTGAAGTTTTGAATGCGAATATTTTTACCATTCAGTTAGTTGTCTTCCAATTTTAGACTGTGTTTCTTTTGCCATATAGAAACCTTTTAGTTTGATGTAGTGCCATTTATTCAGTAGAATCTAATTTTATAAGCAAACTTTCTTTATAAATGTTGTGATCTTGGGGAGTCCTTTTAATCACAATTCACAATGTTAAAAATAGAAAAAATGATGCAAAATGGTTGAGCATTGTGTTATATGGATAAAACCTTAGTTACTTTAAAAATATGCTTAGGAACTAAAATGACATTACACCTTCTAGTAATTTTTTAAGGAATTTAGACTTTACCTTTCAGCATGCTAAACAGAAATGAATATGTGTTAAGCATCAATAAATTATTAAATTGAGCATCTAATAGCTCCATGATCAATAATAGTTTGAATTTGGTGCTCTCATTTTGAAGGTTGCATATTCATGATATTTTTAGTGACAAGTCATATAAGATAAAAGCTTGGGAATTTAAGATATTGTTTATCAGGAAGGGTTTTTTCTTTTTTGGGGGGGGCCACACCCAGTGACGCTCAGGGATTACTCCTGGCTATGTGCTCAGAAGTCGCTCCTGGCTTGGGGGACCATATGGGGCACGGGGGATCGAACCGTGGTCTGTCCAAGGCTAGCGCAGGCAAGGCAGGCACCTTACCTCTAGCGCCACCACCCGGCCCCAGGAAGGGTTTTTTTCATTGCATACAGTCAACCTGGGTTCAATCTCAAACTTCCAACTAGTTCCCCAATTTTTATCAGGAATTATCACTGAGCACAGACTCAGGAGTAAGTCCCAAGCACAGATGGCTATGCATATATAATAAAAATGATAGACCATTTGTTAGTGTTGAAATGACAATTGTACATAAACATAAGATTAAGCTTAATTTAGTTTTACCAAAATGTCAATAACACACTTCATAAGGGATGCTGGAATAATCAAGGAGAATAGTAACCACCTTATATTTAATGGGGTAAATTTCCATTTCTTCACTAAAATAAGATAGGTTTCCAGGGATTATTGAGTATTTTTTTTCTTAAATGGGGTGATGAATCGATAAGTATGGGACATTTGGTTTAGTCAAAAGACTTTTTTTTTAATTTCATAAAGAATCTTGAAGAAAATAAGAATGATGAAACCTAGGATATTGAAGAAAATAAGGAACCTATGTATTACTATCTATTAGGAACTGAGACCAAAGGGATGTATCAAAAACTGTTTTTCCAAAAGTATTGCTACTTTTTTAAACATTGATTGCTAATGTAAAATGATAACATATCTTGGAGTGCAGACAAGAATATATGCACAAATCCTGCATGAGAATTAGATGACATGTACCAAACATAGTATAACCACTAATAGAATAATAATACTAACAACAATGACGAAAATAGTGATAATAATGCTGGCTTCCTTAAATATTTGTCACTGGAGACATTTAAATTAAACTTCATATAAAAGCATGACAGAAATGTAAAAAAAAAATTTAACTTGGGGACCAGAGAGATAGCATAGAGGCAGGGTGTTTGCCTTTCATGAAGACGGATGGTGGTTCAAACCCCGACATCACATATGGTCCCCTGAGCCTGCCATGAGATATTTCTGAGCGTAGAGCCAGGAGTAACCCATGGGTGCTGCCGGACATGACCCTCCCCACCCAAAAAAATTTAACTTGCTAAATTGTTTAGACAAATATATGCCATTTGATAAGGAGCACTGAATTTTGAAGTCGTTGAAACCATTTATAAATGTGAACTGTTCATCCTGGAAAAAAGACTGTGTTAATTATATTTCAATGTTATCAAACTCTTCCCAAGAAAATCATTTTCTAAAGTCGTAAATGCACACATTTAAATTAGAGAAGGGCAGAAGTGGAGGTTAAACTCTATTAAGGATGCTCCCCTTTCTCTTTATAAAATGAAAAGACTGAAAACGCCGAGTTTGTATTATTTTAAGAATGCCTTTCGGGGCCTGAGAAGATAGGTCACTTGTCTTAGTGGCCAACACAGGTTTGATTCCTGGCATCGCTGTGGTGCCTCTAGAACACAGAGGAATGATTCCTGAGTTCAGAGTCAGGCATAACCCCTGTGCACTGCCTGGTGTAGTGGCAAAACAAAACAAAACAGAGCAAAACAAAAACAAAAATTATGTCTCTTTTAGGAATGTTTTGATTCATTAGAGGTATAATCTAATATTTATATTCTAATTAAAAAATCTTTATATTCTAATCACATTTTTTTTTGTTTTTTTGGCCCCACCTTGTGATGTTCAGAAATTGCTCCTGGATTGGGGGACCATAGGAGACACCAGAGGATCAAACTATGGTCCGTACTAGGCTGGTGCGCACAAGGTAGACGCCTTATGTCTTGTGCCACTGCTCTGGTCCCAGACGTTTTCTTATTCATCCACACAAAGGACTTATATGTGTAATAAAATATCAATTATTGGAATTGATGCTAATGGTATTTTCTATTCAGTGGTAAATTGTATTCAGTAATATAGTTTATTATATGATTATTTACTTTCATAATAGTGTATACATTTATATGTATTAGCTATCAAAGCCCAATAAAATATGTACCTTATAAATTCTTAGATAACATTTTTTCTTAAACTATAGTGCCTAAAGTAGCTTTTGAAGAGAATAGATCTCAATTAAGTTATTGAACAAATAGAAAAATAATTATATATGTAATTATTTGATTAAAAACTATTAATGACACAAGGTATTTTATTATATAGATTAATTATATTGGTAAATTAATCATATTAATTACTTAATATATATGCTTATATGTAATACATAGTGTATACCACTCTTGTGAGATAAATACTACAATTACACTCACTTCTAAAAAGAAATGATTTAATAATTTATCTAACTATATACTGCCTACTAGGCAAAACTGGAATGTGTGCACCCATCTTTTCCAAGTCAAAGCCATGAGCACTTAAACATCGGTACTATTGCTACAGAGATAATAATATGCTTTTAAAGCATTTCATATATAAAACTATAGAGTAAGCTTTTTCTATGTCTCCAAACTAGGTCATATCTATCTATGTTAGTTTCTAAACAAATTACTGAGTTGTTCATATTAAATTTGACTTAAATAATGTTTCCACTGGGTAACAGTATCTTCTTAGTCAATTACTTAATCATATAAGAGTATTTCACAAATTAATATGGATAAAGTAAGCTAATACAAAATTCATAACTGTTTAAATTGCTTCCCAAATATTACATCAATAAGTAATATTAATAAAAATTCAATATTGGAAATAAAATGTTCAGAGATTTAGTAGTGTTATATATAATCAGATGAAGTAAATGTTGTTCTGAAGACCCTCAAGATGGTACTAAATACTGGGGCCGGAGCGGTAGCGCTAGAGGTAAGGTGTCTGCCTTGCAAACACTAGCCTAGGACTGATCCAGGTTCGATGCCCCTGCATCCCATATAGTCCTCCCAAGCCAGGAGCGATTTCTGAGTGCATAGTAGGAGTAACCTTGAGAGTCAACGGGTGTGACTCAAAAACAAAAACAAACAAACAAACAAAAAGAGTCTAAGTACTAAGTAAACAGTTCTGAAGTTACACTGTCAGATATGAGATTCAAAGCTAAGATGAATGCTCAGTGACCTAGGAAAGTCAACTTTAGTAACTTCAGTTTTCATGATAATTAGTAAACAATAAAATTTTTCCTGCAAATGAATCATTGAGATTAATTAAAAGAAATTAACTTTATTGATATAACTTTATATATAATAAAATATATATGTAGAATTTTTAATGACACCTTGAAGTACTTAGAGCTTACTCCTAACCTTTTACTTATGGATCTCTCCTGATATTTGGGATATCATCAAAAGCAAGTCAGCTACATATAACTTAAGTGATTAAATGATAGTACTGCTTTCAGACCCTTTTAAAATATATATTTATAATATAATATAAAATTACAATATACTTGAATAGAATATACTGATGAACTTTATTTGAATAGAATATATTTTAAATATATAAAATATATCTAATCGATAGATATATCAAATCATGAATATAAATTGATTCATAATTCATCATTTGAGTAATCATTTTAATGCATTTTTGGAATTTTTCCAATAATACTACTGCATACATAAAGAAATTATTCAAGTTCATAAATTTATTTTGTGCATCATTAAATAACTTAGTGGGTGCAAAATACATACACATTTTCACATTTTGTTTATGTCTGGGTTTTATTGAATGAGTAGAGAATTACTATAAGACCAAGTAGTTTGGCATCAAGATTTCATATTTAGGAGAGCTCTCATTGAACTTATTTTTAAATTAAATTAAATCACTATATCACTTTTTATTTATTTATTTATTTTTTTGGGCCACACCTGTTTGATGATCAGGGGTTACTCCTGGCTAAGCACTCAGAAATTGCCCCTGGCTTGGGAGAACATATGGGGGAATCGAACCGTGGTCTTTCCTTGGCTAGCGCTTGCAAGGCAGACACCTTACCTCTAACAGCACCTTGCCGGCCCCATATATCACCTTTAATTTGTTGGTTCACTTCTGCTTGGTCCAGGGTTTAATTTTGCCTCTGTGTAGGGATAATTTCTAGTGTTGTTTGATGTATAATATGTAATGCTAATGATCAGTACCGATTAGTGGCATGAAAGAAATTAAGCACTTTATCCCTATATTTCTCTCTATACCCTACCTCTTTCTAGATAACATCATACACCTTGAAAACATGTTTCGAAGAATTTTAATTAAAGATTATTTGTCACTTTTAATAGACTATATTTTATTTTTATTCACTATTATATTTGTTTAATTATAACAGAAAAATTAGCTCACTACTTTGTCCTATTTTTGACTGTTTACACAGGGAACCAATATCTGTGATCACTTAACTCTTTATCCTTGATTAGCTAACTACCTCATAGACTTATGTATCTATATTTCTTTGATATATTATAGACTATTTACCTTCTCTTGTATTTACCTACATGATGTCAGTAAGGAAAAACAATTATATTTTAAAAATTCAATAAGTATAGGTCTAAAAATACCCTATTTGGTATGCATAAACTTAATGCATGGCTCAATGCTTTATGTCTAAACACTGAATCTGCAATTCTCCCTTAGGAGATTCCCATAGGAGTTGATGCTCACAAAGAAAGTTTGTTGAGTGGACACTAAAATTATAAAATGATCCAGAGGACATTCTCTCTTTGCCACACAGAATAAATGTATATATTTTGGATTATCACTTTGTTGTGTGTTAATTTTGAAAGCATTTGTATCTTCTTTTTTATTTATTTATTTTTTTATTTTTTTGGGGGGTCACACCCGGCAGTGCTCAGGGGTTACTCCTGGCTCCGTGCTCAGAAATTGCTCCTGGCAGGCACGGGGGACCATATGGGGCACCGGGATTCGAATCGATGACCTTTTGCATGAAAGGCAAACGCCTTACCTCCAAGCTATCTCCCGGGCCCCTCATTTGTATTTTCTACATGATAAATATAATGTACCATATTTCTGTTACCATCACTCTCCCTATATCTATCCTTTCTTTTATAATACTCAATGTTTGCCTCATTAGTTTTCTTCTTTTTCAGAAACATTCCAGCATGTATAGGATCTGGTAAAATAATTAATAAATAATTGAATGTTGCTACCTGTAATGCAGGCTATGCAATGAGAAACATCAAAACAAGGCCATGTAATTTTATTTAAAAAATCACACAGTAGCTGTTTAGATATATTTAGTCAGTTTACTTTAACAACAAAAGCATGTTACACAAAAATCGCTTGTCATGATAAATAAGTAGATATTGAAGATTTTTCCTTATGTTAGCCACTCTTTGAATTTTCTATTTAATTTTAACCAAAATTAATTTATTTTAATTGAAATGAGACTCACTAATAAAATAATTAAGTGTGGATATTTGATTCAAATATATATATAAATATACTCACCTATATTTTAATATATTTTAGTATGTGTTTTCATTTCAGAATATATCTAAATTTCGAATGAAAATAAAGAATGGCTTATTACGATATTTTATATTACTTTCAGTGAGAAAAACAGAATAATTGTGTAAGTTTAAGAAGTGCACATGCAATTATATTGATCCATTCTTTTCATAGTACTGAAAATTTTTTATGAACAACTGAAGGGAAACAGTACCAAAGTAAGGATAAACATGCTTCATGTTTATAATTGACATATTTGTTATTTAAAGATATAACAGTTATTTAATTATTTTGGATGAAAATATAAAAATTAGTGTTTAAATGCATTAATTTTTGGAAACCAATGACAGGGAAAGATCTGATTATTCTTTTCTATAATAATATTGATAATGATATAACAAATATATATGAATTGTAATCCTATTAGAAAATTATAAAGTGAAATTATTATCAACTTTATAAGCTAATTGGGTTGATTATTGGGGTGTCAATTTCAAAGAACAAAATTAATTACTTTGATAAAATTTTGGAAAACTATGTAATATATAAATAGAACATTTCAGAAGAAAATTACTCTCTTATATGAGTCCCTTTACATCAGAATATTTTAGGTTACTATATAGAACTACATGAATACTTGTTGAGTTAAAATGATACATGGGGGGCAGGAGTGGTGGCACAAGTGGTAGGACGTTTTCCTTGCACGTGGCTAACCTAGGATGGACATGGTTTGATAACCCCGAATCCCATATGGTCCCCCACCAGGGGCTATTTCTGAGTGCATAGTCAGGGTAACCCCTGAGCATCACTGGGTGTGGCCCCCAAACCAAAAACAAACAAACAAAAAAATAAGATACATGTTGAATTTTTATTAGTGCTTCAGATAAAACAGACGGTTTGTGAGTCTTTAACTTGTTCTTGGTTCATTAAAGGAATATTGGATGTATAACTCACTTTCCATTATTAATATTAAAATTAAGCCAATGATAGAAACATACAAAGGGAAGAAGAATTTGACTTTTTATATCTATGAGTAATTTTACACCTCATAGACTTTCCATAGTTGTTTTGTTACTCAAAGTAAACTAACAATAAACGTGTAAATGTTTTGGTATATGAAAAAGGAGGGAACACAGAAGCTATAAGATTTGTCTATTAATTATAATTTCACTTAAAAAGTGGTAAAGATTATTAATTGAAGAAATTTTTATCATAGTCTTATATCCAAAACCTGCTGCTGATACTTTTAAAACAGCTTATAGGCTACAATTTAGAGATCTTAAATAAATCGCATTTAATCACATACATTATATGAAGTAATATTTATTTATAATCCTATGAGTCTTAAGCAAATGACTATTCTGAGAAAAAGCAGTATAAAGTTTGTTTTACTTTATTATGCATACACAAATCCAAGTGTATATCTTTTTATATGTAAGTTTCATATCTTCTTCTTTTTTTTTTTTTTTTTTGGTTTTTGGGTCACACCCGGCAGTGCTCAGGGGTTACTCCTGGTTCCATGCTCAGAAATTGCTCCTGGCAGGCATGGGGAACCATATGGGGCACCAGGATTCGAACCGATGACCTTTTGCATGAAAGGCAAACGCCTTACCTCCATGCTATCTCCTGGACCCCCATATCTTCTTTTTAAATGTGATTTTTTTCCTACAGTCTATAGTGCTGGAAAAAAACCATTATTAATTCCTACTGCATTTTAACCTCTCTGACATATTCAGATTTTTATCTGGAAAATTCTGCTGTGAGAATCAGGACATAGATTATTCAACAAGCCATTCATGATATAGGTTATTTGTTTAGGTCCTTGATGATAGAAGTGTCTATTCTCATCTCCTATAGTTATTCATGAGTGGTAATTCTAGAGATCTACAAACTTTTCCACTAATGGAAACTCCACTTCAGCAAACAATGAGTTGTAGTAAAACTGACTTTAAACCTTTACTTACTGATATCATTAGTGACGTAGCCACTTGGGAGTGAAACTCATAATCATCCAACATTAAAATGATCAGAACACAGCTTTATTGTAGTTTCATTATAGTTTACTATTTTTATTTTTATGTCTTTGTTTTTCCCTTTTCTCTCCTTTTTTTCTTTCCTTTTACTTCTTTTATTTATTCCTTCCTTTATCTTTCTCCTTTCTTCCCTCCTCTTTATTTCCTCCACCTTCCTTCTCTCTTTCCTTCCTTTCTTCCTTCCTTTTTTGCTTCCTTTCTTATTATTTTATGGGGAGAGAGGCACTTGTTTGTGCTTAGGGCATATTCCTGGCTCTATGTCATGAAATATTTCTAGTAATATTTGGATGCTCTTATGCAGTACCAATGATTAAATAGGGTTGGTTTCATTGAAGGCAAGTGCATTCATTGTTGCATTTCTCTGTCCAAAATGCATGTATTCAGTTTTCTCTTAGAAAAGAAATTTGCAGTATTTGCAGTAATTCTTTTTCATTTCCAATTAAAAAGTTTTTTGAAGTGCAGTTATCTGGCAGTACTTGAGAATTACTCATGGTTTTTTATGTAGTACTTGGAATATACTCCTGGCATTTGTAAGCGTGTTTCTAATAGGAAACTAGTGACTATATGAGGTAATGGCAATAAAAGCTGGCTCAGCCATATGTAAAGAGAACTCTTTATCCACTGAATATCTCAGCAATCAAATAGGTTATTCATATTCAAGACAAGGCCTATTTATTTGACTGTCTCTGGCCCTTCTTTTCATTTTATTCAAAATATTTGAATATAAAAATTGATTCACCCAATATCATTTTTGAATGTTTTTAGTATATCAAGAGGTCTTAAAGCTTGATATATATTTTAATTGTTAAATAAAAGATAACCCTTTTAAAAAGTATTATTATTTGTTCTCCTACATAATTAGCATATTTTTTCTTTGAAAGGGAATTAGACTGAGCCAACACTTCCCTCCACTGTCTCCTCCCAACCTTCCACCAGAAAACCCACCAGCCCTGTCCATAGCTGCTATTTTTTTTTTTTTTGGCAGAAAAACAATCAGGTTCTTTAACCAAACTCCAAAAGAAAATAAAGGCTGCCAATATTTCTCAGATATTATAGTCCTGGATGATAGCTCTGTGGCATTCTCAGAAAGGAGGAAGTGGATATCAGAGTCCCCTTTCTGCATGAACTACAGCATTTCAACACCACAGTTTACAATCTCTAACAGAAAAGGCCCAGATCTTCAAATGAAATTTATCCAGCTTTCAAGTTACCAAATTTGTTTTAAATATATAAACATTGGACCATGCAACCTCAGGTGGCAACAAAATTCTTCAATATTTTATAAATGGTTTCAGTCCAGAAATATCACAGGAAATGTTATAGGAAAATTCAATCAAAAGTTACCAAACTCAGCATAAACAATAACACAGAAGGCTCAACAGACACACAGATCATCAACTGTAACCTAGTAAACTCAATGACACTGACTTTCTTTACTAACACCATAAAGTGATAGAGCAATTATTTCAAGTTGACCTTTGTTGACCTAAGTTTGGATGGTTCTATTTGCTATGTGTTTTAAAACACAATATGAAGTGATACTTTTTGTGCCTGTATGGAGGCAAGATATAATAGTAGGAGGGAAATTGGTGACACAGGTGAAGGGATGGTCACACCAGTGGTAGAAATGATAGTTAAATATCTAATGCTTGAAACAACTGTTGATCATTGTAAATGATATTTTACAGCAAAAATTAAAAAAAATTTATTTTATTAAAATAAGTGCATAGATTTAATGCAAATATTTAATTTAAATATATAAATGTATTTGAATCCACTGATAAGATGTTTATTTTTTTGTGAAAGCAGAATTTTTTAAAATGTTTTCCACAATAATTTTATTTAATAAATTACTTTGAGTTCAAATACATTAATTAAATGTGCAAGTATATGATATTAATTTTCTTAGTTATGAGTTTCTATCTCTAAACTGAAAAAAGTAATTATTTCATATTGTGTGATAAAACTACTTATCATCAAAAATTGAAATATCTATTCTTGTAGATGTCTATTCTAATCAATAATAAAAT
Organism: Crocidura indochinensis; assembly: GCA_004027635.1. Taxonomy (NCBI): domain Eukaryota; kingdom Metazoa; phylum Chordata; class Mammalia; order Eulipotyphla; family Soricidae; genus Crocidura; species Crocidura indochinensis. Next base: position 18,083 of record PVKC010011570.1, read on the forward strand.
AATTTAAAAATATCTTGCTTTGGAACTGGAGAGATATCATGAAGGTAGGGCATTTGCTTTGCATGCAGAAGGATGGTTGTTTGAATCCCGGTATCCCATATGGTACCCTGAGCCTGCCAAGAGTAACCTGAGTGTAGAGCCAGGATTAACCCCTGAGCACTGCCAGGTGTGACCCAAAAAACAAAACGAACAAACAAACAAACAAAAATATCAAGTTTCTTTTAGAGAGTGCTATAGGCTACAACACTCTGTGCTAAGTATCATTCCTAACAGTGTTCATGGAGTAATATATGTTACTGGATAATTAGTTGTATGTGGAGAAAGTAAATTAACCCTTTTATCTATACAACATAAATTATTTATGGAATCAAAATATTAATTTCCACAATTATTTTATTTTTAGATAATGCTATGTCCACCTCTTTTAGCATCTAATTTGAATACTATATTAAGATATACAACCATAACAAGAGTTAATGTAATGATGATAAAATAGTTATATACAATAATACTTTAAGAGCTGAAACATACCTGTGTTACTAGGTTTGAATATTAAAATATGCTTTAAATATCTATGTACACTCAAATAAGTATGTTGGCTAAGAATAAATGATGTGATTGTTCTTGTATTCCAGTAAATAACAATTTTGTTCAATTTAAAATATATTAAAGTTGGAAAAATATGGTATGATTCTCATACATTTCTACACTGTTTAATGGGGATCTATCAATGAAAACTTTGTTTCTCCAATTGAATCTCTGTCAGTCCCCTCCCCCAAAATCTTTAAACTTTAATTTATGACTATAAAAGTTCAACCAAAGTTCTTTTATAGTTTAATAAAAAGTGTCATTAAGTTGGAGATTTTTCCAGTACTCAGACATTTTCAAATCATTCATTTAAACCTTTTTTTCCATGCCTGTTACAGAAAAGTTATTTTTTACATTTAATATTGCAAATCTAATCCACAGTTTCAATGATTTACTAATAAGAGCACTATGGGAATTATGTCCTGATTATTTTGACAATAAAATAGTGGATAATTCTGAGGACCAAATCATGCACCAATACATGTACTGATAGGAATTAATAAGAAACAAATTTCCCATACTTATATATAAGGGAAGCCATCATATGCCATATGATGTATGGCATATAGAATTTATGTTAATCCAAGAATGCAAAATGGAAAATAGGCAGATCTATGCATTAGCACATAAGCCATTGATTTCTGTGGAATTCTAACGGTGAACTTTAACACAGGTTATAGTGATTTTTATAAAAGTTTATCGACTATTACAATTGTATTTATATATAAGAAAGGGGCATTAGAATTTAAATTCTACTACATTTTTCTTCATTATAAAATTTGTTTCATTCTTGAATTCTTGGACTATGAATGAGAAAGTAATAGTGTTAATAGTTCCCCATTTTTCCTATATGTATGGTTTTTATAGCTGTTTTGAATACAATTCAATTGAGTATAAAATGTAAATTTTCTGATTGTACTACCAACTTGTGATATATAAATTAACTACTTAGTTTCTAAGCTATTATAAAAAACAACTCTGAGATAGGAACTCTGTTGATTTGCAGTACAATTTGAGACATGATGACAAAAATAAGTATTATTTACTTTGTTCACAGATATATAAGGCATATACAAATTTAATTTTGAAACACCCCAAATAATTTATATGCCATTTTGTTGCAATAATTTAATTCGTAATAAGTAAATCAATATATTTTCACATTTTATAATATAATATTACCTTTTTCTTTCACAGAAACTGGAACCTTCACTTCTTTCCCCTTACTAGGTTCTGAAAAGAAACATCAACATTCATTTGTCTCACATAAAGTATATAAAATGCATGTATATCTATATGTAAAAGTCACTGAAAAAGAGTCACCAGTAATAGAATGTAAACGGATCTGAATTTTTCAAGGCATAATACTGAGACAAAGGAACAATTATAAAGGTATTTTCTGTTTTTATTGATGATACATCAATATGAGAAATGTTAAATGTATCACACCATATTTTTAATTTAAAATAAGCATTTAAATGTATAGGAACTTAATTTATCTGTAACTATTTTGGAAGGGGTGTTAGACTGCTCCCAGTGGTGCTCAGGAGATAGTCCTTTCTGCTTTGGAGTGACTACTGTCAAAACTGTGGGACCATATTTGGCGCAATAGGTCAGGGTAAGACAAATTTGTCTTCTTTTTTTGTTTGTTTGTTTGTTTTTTCGGGCCACACCGTTTGATGCTCAGGGGTTACTCCTGTTTAAGCTCTCAGAAATTGCCCCTGGATTGGGGGGACCATATGGGACGCCTGGGGATCGAATCGCTGCCCTTTCTTGGCTAGCGCTTGCAAGGCAGACACCTTATCTCTAGTGCCACCTCACCGGCCCCCACATTTGTCTTCTAAATTAGGTTAAAAAAAGTCATGAATAAGACAATTTGAGAAACAATTTTATCTATGAATTACCTATGTCATAAAACACAGTCCATAAGTAATGTAAACAAAATTCCAATAGTAATTCTGATAATTTCCTAGGTTTCAAACATAAATAAAGACTAATACCAGTATACTTCTTAAAGTCTACTAAAAGTAGAAAATAAACCAGTTTTCTTATGCAACATTAAGGATTTATATCTATTTTACTGACAAAATGATTTTTAATTCAGTGAAAGAAATGTATTTAATCAACTTAGTTTTTAATAATTCCATAATATGATGGCAGCTCTTACAAATGGGTAGACAGCTTAAGTAATTGCTTAGAACTCCTTAAGTGTAGGTGACTCTGGATCATGTAAAAGATTCAATTATTTCAGAGATCTTTGCATCCTTCGATGTAGAATTTTCTTTGTAATTTATGCTACAAGTTTATATTTATAGAATTTCAAGAACCACTTTATTGGCATCAATTGCTTGTATTGCCATTAATTGAGTTGAGTATAAATAGGGATGGATTTTTTTTATTACTCCTATAAGACTGAAATCATTAGCCATGAACTGAATAATCATAATGGGAGGCTTCATTGATATTCTTAACAGGAATAGGAGCAATTTACCGCTTTTGCATTTCCTGGCTAAACAAAACCAAAAGAATTAATGAGTTGTGAAATGAGAAGTGGTGGTAGAGATAGATTCCCAGTGGAAGAGGAGAGCACAATGCCGGAAACTTCACAATTCAAGATTTAAAAAGTTGGTTTAAATAGTTGAGAAACATTCAAAGAAACATTTATTTGAAGTGAAAAAAAGTTATAAATTAAAGGACTAGAGATGTCCAAAGCCTGTTTTGATTTCTTTTTTACTAAATAAAAGTACTTTGTATGACAGATAATTAATTTTTGGAATGATAAATGAAAGACATAAATCCACTATATTGAACTTGAGATGTATCAAGTGTGCTAATAAAAACACTCATTCTTCTCATAAGCTGGGTATTCTACAGATATTAGTGTAGTGACCTTACTTTCAGAACTCTGTAGGAGCTAGGTTTTCTTTAGAAATGTCACAGTTTGGTTTAAATTGTCCCTAAATACTCAAAGTGAGTGAGACATCAATTATGATCACTCAATATGGGGAAACCATCATGCTAAAAATTCTATATTAATGTTGTCAGTATGAATTTGTATCATCTATTTGTCTTCCAGATCATGTTTTTATAACTATCATTTCAAACTATTTTTTTTTTTTTTTTTGGTTTTCGGGCCACACCCGGTGACGCTCAGGGATTACTCCTGGCTATGCGCTCAGAAGTCGCTCCTGGCTTGGGAGACCATATGGTAACCAGGGGATTGAACCGCGGTCTGTCCTAGGTTACCTCCAGCGCCACCGCCCGGGCCCCTTTTTTCAAACTAATTTAAAGCTTCTAGAGGGGCCTGGGAGATAGCATAGAGGTAAAGCGTTTGCCTTTCATGCAAAAGGTCATCGGTTCGAATCCCAGTGCCCCATATGGTCCCCCGTGCCTGCCAGGAGCAATTTCTGAGCATGGAGCCAGGAGTAACCCCTGAGCACTGCCGGGTGTGACCCAAAAATCAACCCCCCCCAAAATAAGAATATACATTATATTTTATTGCCAATCATCATTACATAAAAGATCATTTAAAAGCACTTTTCAACCTCTCTTTGACCTGTTTCTATTTTAAACAATAAAATAGACCACATATTTCAGTAATGTAACACAGACATATTAAAAGAGAATCACTTTAATGTTGCATGTCATGATTTTTAACTTTTGACAACCCCATATTGTGATTTTTTTTAAATAATATATATATAGATTTTAATATTGGTAAATTCATGGTAGTTCCCACAAAAATCAAGGGTATTATTTTCATTAATCATTACATAAATTTGAATTGGAAAACAGAGCAATTTCTTCCAGATTACAGGTGATAACTGGATAAAAAAATTTAGATCAGATATTTAGGATTAATTAGGAGATTTAAAAAATAACTTTTTATTTATTTATTTATTTTTGGGTTTTGGGCCACACCCATTGACACTCAGGGGTTACTCCTGCCTATGCATGCAGAAATCACTCCTGACTTGGGAACTATATGGGGGAACGAACCATGGCCCATCCTAGGCTAGCATGTGCAAGGCAGATGCCTTACTGCTTGCACCATGCTCTGGCCCCATAGAAAAATAACCCTTTTTTAAAAAATTTGAGATCCTGTGATTTACAGTTACACATAATTGAATTTCTGACATAAAAATCTATTAAACATCAATTCTATCTCCAGTGTCAAATCCTCCTCCAGTGTTCCTAGTTTCTTAACATATTTTAGTGTTTGCCTCATTTTAAAATTTGTTTGCTGTACTTAAAAAAAGAAGACTATGTATATTGTATATACAAGTTTATAGATGTATGTAGGTTTGTTTTTTATATATATTTTTAAACTTTACCATTCTTATAAAATTGCTCTTTTATGAATAATGGTTAAAGAAATATCTATATCAGAGCAAATTGAAAGAAATTATTTGAGTGATAAATAAATAAATGTAATTTTTCAAATATTTTAACATTTTGAATCACACATCTTTAATGGAGATTTCTCTAATATCTTTTTATTCAGATATTTTATTAATAAATTACTAAGAATTTAATTTTACTGTATTACCTTTATCCTTCATAATTGAAGATGTCTTTTCTGATTTTTCTTTTTTAATCTCTGCAAGGAATCATAAAGACAAAAGATTATAAGCAATAATAGCTTTTTGAAAACTAAAAGTCTCTTAACTTGTTTTGTTTACACAGGATAAGAGGATTAGTGGGACTTTTTATTAATATTCAAATACAAAAATTTACTGCAGACAAACTCTACCACTATTATAAATATCTATTGTAATAAATGTCTATAAAGTAAATATTTCAGAAAGTAAAAATTACAACTTATTATTGTAATGAAAAAATTAAAATAAATACGTAAGTTCAAATTAAGTGCTATGAATTTTAAGAAAGACTTTAATTAAAAAATAGTCAACAATGTCTATTATATGTCATCTAAAAATTTTCTACTCTTTTCTTATTCAGCATTCACAATAACCTAATAAGGTAAGTATGTTCTGCTATTATTTATTCCTGCTTTTGACCCAGATTATATCACATTAGCAAGCTCATATAGGATATTTGGGGATCTTAATAATGTTTGTGAATTCAATCCCAAAGGTTTATGACTCAAATAATTGAATTGTGGAATAAGGAAATTCTTTGAAGAATGGCAGTGAGTTAGATGTTGAAATACAATGTAAAAAATAGGCATTATGGGCAATGAATGACACATTTTAACTTATTTATTTATTTGCTTTGGTGAGGTGTTCTGGGGCTTACTTCTGGTTCATTAATCAGGGACCACTTCTAGCATGGATCAGGGAATCACAGTGGTGCCAAGAATAGATCCAGGCCAGCTTCATGCACACCAAGAGCCCAACCTGCCTGTCTACCTACCAGGGGTTCTCAAACTACGGTTCACTGGCCACAGGCAGCCCATTGAGGACATTTATCTGTCTCGATGGGTGCTTTTGCCACCACTGCCTGTCCTGCTTAGCTTTTGCTTGTCCCTACCCACAGTGGAATGTGCACAGCAATCTCCAACTCCCTCCACTCTATCTTTCAACTCTCCTCTCAATCTCAGACAGGGGTCCTCAAACTATGGGCCTACAGACAACTGTTAAACAACTCTATAGTTTGGACTTCCAATAGTCTGAGGGACAGTGATCTGTAGCCCTGTTTAAAATTTTTGATGACTCCTGTTCTATAGTATAGTTCCAGCCTATAAAAGGCATATTCTGAAAAGACACAGGGAAAATGAGGAGCCTGGTCTAGAGAATATGTCAGTATAGTTATATGAATCACTTGTAATTAACAGAATTCAAGGAATGTAGTGCTGCATTACTTGAATTGATTGAAATAAATCTTGCAATGTATGCTTGTGCCTTTTAGGACTACTAGCTCTGAAAAAGTC
>PVKC010011571.1:0-24548 GCA_004027635.1 Crocidura indochinensis
AAAAAAAAAAAAGAAAATAGTTACTATGAATTCAATTATGGTATTTGGAAATAGATGTGGTTAACTAAGCTTATATTGAAATAAATGTAAAAGCTTAATAATCACTTTTTTCCTCAAGTTATGTTGAATCACAACATGTAACAGTTTTTAAACTATATCTTATAAATCTATTTTTGATATTTAGTGATTATTTGTATAGTTGGATTCATTTTAAAAAGTTATTATTATATCAGATTACTCATTTTTAGTTATCAAATGTAAAATAGCTTCTTCACAACTTACAGCTTAAAGAGTATTGCCATATTTAATGTGTCCACGTTTAAGTAAATTGCTGTTCCCCCTTTTAATCTTTTATTATAACACCATGGCTTATCATACTGTTCATAGAGACATTTTAGTGTGAATTTTCCTCCACCAATGTCCCCATTTAACCATCCACCACCTGAGGCTCCCTTTTTCAGGGTAAAAAAATCATATTTTTGTTTTTACAATACAAAGGAAAATGGTACTATTAAAAATAATATCAATAAGGGCCAACTTAAACTAACTTATATATCTTGATGGTACTAATAACATCCATATCTAGAAATTTGCCAAGTACCACATGAACCTTCTGTTTTAGTGTTTGGGCTTACTGAACTTGGTAGGCTTCTTTATTTAATTTAATTTTCTTTATTTAAAGCACATGTGTTACACAGTTGACATAATTGATCACACTACATTTTTCCCAGGTAAGTTGGAGAAACATAAAGAGAAAGAAAAGAGGAGAAAAAAAGGAGTACAGCAAAAAGCAAATGTGTGGGAATTGTTATATCTCCAATGAAGTCATTAAGTCATCATCAAAAATTTATTTTATAAACCCTTGTTGCTAACCGATCATTCTGTTACTTCATTAGTTTCAGAACAGTAGGTGGCTTCCAATGTACATTGTCATTTAAATTAGTGTTCCTATAAGGATAACAGTATCAATCAAAGATGGAATTGTGGCATAAATGCAAGTGTGACCATATTGCCCAGAAATTTTAAGCACAATTGCTTATACTGTGACCTTTTTTGGATATGGTTTCAACTTCCAGGTATTCCAAAAGTATAAGAAGTCAGGTAAAGGGTGCCTTTACTCACTCTAAAAAAATATCTTGGTGATCAGCCCAAATATCAGTATGCCTGGAGTTTTGTTCAAGTTGGTTTCTTAGGAGAAATATGTTAAGTAGTGGTGAAGCAGGGCCATAGGTTAAGTGGAGATTGAGAGATGAGATCAACAGGAACAGATTCAGAAGGGAATGGACCTACTCTGTCCTCTCCTCCTGAGATTATATGGTAGATCTCCATTTAAATTTCCCAGTAGATATTTTTGTGAAACTGCTGTGCTGACATGACTCTGAAATTTTTGTTTTGTTGGTTTGGGTAGCACACCTGCTAATGCTCATATTCATTCCTAGTTCTGTAATAAGAAATTACTCCTGGAACTGTTCAAGGAACTATAAGGAGTACCTGATGTTGAACCTAAGTCAGCCATGTGCAAGGGACATTTTCTCTATCTGCTGTGCTATTGCTTCATACCACTACTAGCAAACTTTGAAATATATGATGACGTGAAAGCATGCACACGTTCTAGGATCTATAGATCAGAAACAAATTTTGTGGTTTAGGAGTTGAAAAGTTTAAGTTGTGATGCTTGTCAGTTTCTGTCCAGAATGTAGTGCTTTGTCTCTGAGCTTCACACAGAAATAGGGAATCTTCCTTATCTATTCTGAGAATGCTAAAATTATCAGACCAAACCTACTCCCCGGGAAGCTTAAGGGGCCAATTTTTGTTTTCTAGTTTGGTGCAGGAGCTCTGTCATTTTATGCTAAGAGAAGGCAGATGTGACAGAAGCTCTCATGTTTCTATTTAGTTCTCATTAAATTTAATTTCTTGAATTTCATAGGATATTGAAAAGTACTGTTTGTAAACAGCTTCAGTGAGTTTCATAACACAAAAGTTTTCAAAGACTAGCCATTTTACAGCATTTATTTTCTTATTGCTCTTTTATTCACATTAGTGAAGACCTTTAATGACTAATTTGCATAACTATATTATCTATAGTAGCCATGAAATTTTCTAAAATAATTTAAATTTAGAGATACAAATATTAAATACAATAACTCTTCAATCTCAAATTATTGTATCCTTTGCACTTATACTTTTGAACAATTGGAATATTCAAGAATAATGCCTATTATTTTGAAGAAAACTACTACTATTAATTTGCTGTGGTCACAACAGTGAATTTTTTTGTCTCTTTATAATTGCAATATAAATGGTATATTTCATTTAAAGTTAAGCTTAGATCTTTTTTTTTTAATATGGAACACTTCACAAATTTGCGTGTCATCCTTGCACAGGGACCATGCTAATCTTCTCTGTATAGTCCTGATTTTAGTATATGTGTTGCCTAAGCAAGCACTAAGCTTAGATCCTGATTTTGTAATGCTGCCGGGTAGCTGTTTTACAGAAATGAAAAAAATATGTTGATAATTGTGAATAAACTTTGTGGACATAATATTGAATTTTGTGCCTTTTAAATGCTTAATTTTTCAATAGGAAAACTGATCCTTTTATAAAATAGAATGAAAACCTTTCAATATTAAGAATGACTAAATTTATAATGTAGACTTTGTTGATTTTAAGTGATTACTGAAATAAAAAGTAGATGAAATTTAGGGTAGCACATTAAAAGTATATAAGGTATGATACAAACTTTTGGTATAGAGGACTATGTTACACACATTAAGATGTTGTACAAAGATAAGCCAAACAAACACATGTGATTTTCATGATGAACTCAGATTAAAAGCCCTGGTTACATATTCTCAAAGAGAAGGCTTTTGACTTCTTATTAATAATGCTGACATGCTCATCTCATTGAGGTTATGTTAGCTAAGCAAAAAAATACAGGTATATTTAAAGGCTAAAGAGGAACTAAATATCCTAAGCAGTACAAAGGAACTGCTATTTCAACAGAATTTTTTTCAAATAGTGTTGCTTTTACCCTTATCTACCAAAAATTTTTCTGTAAGTTATTTTCAAAAGGACTCAACCAGAGCTTTTAGCAGAATCATGCAATTAACAAATCAGAAGACTTTATATGCCTTAATGCTGTCTCCTCTGAATTGTTTCATTCAACAGAAAAAGATAATTTAATATTAAGTCAGGGACTGGGAGTTGAAAAGAGGAAAGGAGAAAATTATTCAACACAATATTGAATCATATGTCAATCAGAACTGATATGTAACAGTGGCAAGATATACATCATATAAGACATTTGTATGATGCTATTAATTAATAATTAATATTTCTTCATCCTGAACATAGTGTTGGAACATATTCTATCACATTCAGTAAAACTTTATTCTGTTTGTTCTCTAGATGTTTGAAAGTGGTCGGGTAAAACATAGATTATAATACTATGAGTTTTCCTAAAATGGAAGTGTTTACTTTGGTAATTATCAGAATAAAATTGTATAAAGCAGATTAAAAAATATCAGAAATCAGTTAAAAAATTATAATACATGTCAAAAATAATAAATAACAACACTAAATTAAGTTTTTTTAAATGAAGATAAGTAATGATGAAAATTCATATGGCCCAGAAAAGTACTGACTAAAAATACATTTAGAACTAAATACCAGCAACTAAACTTGACAGGTATCAAGTGTTACTCTTTTAATTTACCATGAAATAGGTTCTAAATTAATTTTATTCACAAAGTACTATCTGCTGAATTTAAAACCATAACAAACTTAAACACTTCATTCTTGATAGTATCTACAGAAATGTTTTTGAGAAAGACAAAATATGAGAAATCATTTAATTAAAAAAATGCACCTGTCCTCCTATGTTCATCACAGCACTATCACAATAGTAAGAATCTGAAAGAAATCCAGGTGCCTGACAAGATGTAAGTGGCTAAAGAAAAGATGATACATCTACACAATGGAAAACTATGCAGCCATTAGGAAAAAATAAAATCATAGAATTTGTTTATACATAGATTGAAATGAAGATTATTATGTAAATGAAATGAGTCAGAGAAGTAGGGATAAAATAGACTAATGTAACTCACCTGTGGAATAAAAAGAAAATTAAAAAAAAACAATGTGGGGATGATATTCAGAGACAGTAGAGATGAGAAGTAGTAGACCCTATCCATAGTGGAAACCTTATTACAAAAGGTAGTGAATGCACAGTAGTCTAGGATCTATTATGAAAATGTGATGTATTGCACACCTTCATTAACAGTATTGCAAACCACAGTGTCAAAAAAGAAGAGATAGGGGCCCGGGAGATAGCATGGAGGTAAGGCGTTTGCCTTTCATGCAAAAGGTCATCAGTTCGAATCCCGGTGCCCCATATGGTCCCCCGTGCCTGCCAGGAGCAATTTCTGAGCATGGGGCCAGGAGTAACACTTGAGCACTGCCGGGTGTGACCCCAAAAAACCAAAAAAAAAGAAGAGATAAAGAAGAGAGAGAAAGAGAGAAAAGAAAAATGCATTCTTGCAAAGCAGGCATAGGTGAGTGGGTGGGAGGTATGAGGGCATCAAGGAAAAAGAGAAGAAAACTTTGACATTGGTATCAGGAAATATACAGTGGTGAATATTGTTGTATATTGTGTGACTGTAATTCAATTATGATAAACTATTCTAAAAATAAATTACTATTAAGAACCTTCTATTTAAATGGTGTTTAAATAAAACAATTAAAAAAAACATAGGGGCTAGAGCGATAGCACATCAGTATGGCATTTGCTTGCACGTGGCTGACACAGAACAGATCAGGGTTCAATCCCCAGAGTCCCATATGGCCCCCCGAGCCAGGAGCATTTTCTGAGCACATAACCAGGAGTAACCCCTGAGTGATACCAGGTGTGGCCCTGCCCAAAAGGAAACACAATCACACAAGAAATAGTTTGAAAGTATTAAAATAAAAAGAGTAGCATTCTGATATTATGCTTTTTTTGTTTGTTTGTTTGTTTTTGGGCCACACCAGTTTGATGCTCAGGGGTTACTCCTGGCTAAGCACTCAGAAATTGCCCCTGGTTTGGGGAGACCATATGGGACGCCGGGGGGATCGAACTGCGGTCCTTCCTTGGCTAGTGCTTTCAAGGCAGACACCTTACCACTAGCGCCACCTCTCCTGCCCATTATTCTTAGAGAGAATACAATTCTAGTATAATGAGTAGGGAAAAGAATCCAAAAGAGGCTACTTAAATAATTTGTCATTTTGGAAGCAAAAATAGGCCCCCAAATTTGATATTAAAGATACTCTACTCATAAATAAAGTTTTCATATAATATATAATGATTATTAAGATACCAAAGGAAATGTTAGTTTTCTTATAATAGTTTACATAATATTTATTTAAAGGTGCCTACATTATAAAAAAAATTGAACTATTTTGTATAAAACTTTGTAATGAATTATATCTAATTTACTTCCCAAAATGAAAAGATATACATTCACACTAATTTCAACAAGTATCAATTGTAAAGAAAGCTAGCTCAAGGTATTTATTAACCTAAAGAAAATAGCAATGCCATTAATTTGGTTGCTCATTATATCATACAATTTAAGTTGCTTTAATTGATCATGGAATTTTAAGATAGAATATATTTATATTATAACCACCTAAGTAAACAATGATGCAGATTCAACAACTATGCTAGCATAGGAGAATTACAGCAAAGTAACTATATAAGAACAGCTTTATACATACATCTAAGCATGCCATTAAGTTAATTTCATACACTGATGACAATTATAATCACGTGAAATTCTTCACAGACTCTGGAAAAAGATGTTGCTTCAGTAGATTTATGAGCATCAATCTTTCTACAGATGTATCAACATATAAAGACAATCAAATAATGCACCTTAAAAATCTGGAATTTTGGGACCAGCATTTGGAATAGGCATTTACCTTGCACACAGCAGACGAGGGACAAACCCTGCTTCTATCCCTGGAATCCCAGGATCCCCCGAGCCTGCCAGGAGTGATTTGAGGGCAAGGAGCAGTAACCCCAGAACGTCACTGGGTGTGGCCCCAAAATAAAAATATATATAAAATCTGGAACTTAGGTGAATGATTTACACAATGAGTGACTAAGAGAATATACACTAGACTTATATGAAAGACTCATGATCCTCATAAATGCTAGCCACAGCACACAGCAACTTATAATCAAAAGAAAATCAACTCACAGTTTCCTCCTAAGGAGTAAGTGTCATGACAACACCTTTATCCTTCCCAATTTTTAAAGACACAATCTTAAAAGAATAGAACATAAAACAGCTAAGTGCTGATAGCCAATGTGATTTGCCTTAATGAATGTCACAGAACTAACAATGAGAAGAAATTAATGTAAACAGACATGTGAGCACTCATTAATGTATATGGATATGTAGGCAGTGAATTTCTAATTTGCTTATTGGGGATAAACTATTTATTTTATACCTACACATGTACATATATACATGTATGTATATATGTGTGTAGTATGTGTCTATATGTATATATATGGCCTTCACTTTGTAGAAATTAACTAATTTTCAATTTCATTTGTCAACTAATTCAGTAAGCAAAAAAGGAAAAATAAGAAACATACTCTTTCCAAGTCTATTTTGTCTTTGGCATAATGTAATATATAAAAATAAAGAAGAGTCCATCATATTACTAATCTGTGGTTCAAAAAGTTTACAAAGTGATAATGGCCTGTTCTCCTAACCCCAGGTAGATCACACATGTGTGTTCATGTATGTAATGCATACATCAAATTTCAAATTCCTTAATGTTTTCCATGTGATATTGTTGAAAAATAACTTAAGTAAGTCATAAAATGTCTTACTAAAGGGCCAGAGAGACAGTAAAGCAAATCAGATGCTTGTGTTGCATATGGCCCAATAGAGCTTACTCCCCACTACTCTATGTGTTCCCCAGAACTGTGTCAAGAGAGATCCATGTGAGAAAATCTAGAGTAACCCTATAAACCTGGATGCCATCTCAAAATAAACAAAAATCTCAATTTGCTTTTTTTCCAGATGACAAATATTTCTCACTGATAGAATTTCAAAATTGGTAAATGACATTACAGCTAAAGTTAGCAAAATCTAAATAAAAGGAAGCAAAAATAATAGAGAAATAAAAAGAGAGAGAAAGAATAGAGAGAGCAGAGAAAACAAAACAAATAAAAATTAATCCAAGATATTAAGCCTAGTAACCAGCTCCACACTAATTATATTGTTGGGTGGTATTGTTGGGCCACAAGCTGACCCTCCCCACCTGTACAAAGCATCGATCTTGCATGGGAAAGAGGAAGTAGGGGCACAGGCTGCAGAAGAGTTGAGGATCCAGTTGGCAGGGTTAAGAGGAATGGGAATGTTTCCAGGGTCCTTGAAGGGCAGCAGAGGCTTCACCATTAAGGTATGAGGGCTGGAAATGCACCTCTAGGTTAGAGGGTGGATACCAAAAGTTGGAGGATGGACCCAAAAGTGGCTGGGTGGATATTTGAGGGGTGAGGGATGATCTCTGGAGGCTGGAAATAGATCAGGTGTCTGGTATGTGAACCCCAGGAGATGGAGGGTACACTCTGGGGGCCTGTGAGTAAAATAAATGCTCTAACATTAACTAATGTGCTGAAGACAGTGCAACAATTATAGGTCATCCTTATTCTGACAATCTTTCATTAATGAAACACAAATTATTTCAGGTTTTTTCCATCATTTTTATGCAACTGACTAAATTGAACTTGCTGTCAATTAGAGCACATACCACTTATACTTTCTTACTTTTTCTAAGTCTATTAAATTAGACCTTTCCTGTCTTATATTTATCAAGTAAGTCCTCTTAAATTTGATGGGGAAAGTAGACTTACACGTTTTTAATAGTGTCTATAGTTCTAACTTAGAGGAAAGTTAGGAGTCACAATATCAAAAATCTAAGACACCATACTTAAAACCAGATTTTCGTCAACTACACATTATGTAAATAATCTGACTTCAAGTATGCAAAGGTTATGCAAATGGTAGGTATATTATTTAGCTTTAACAAATATAAACACAAAAGATACTTTATTCATTTACACTAATAACTATAGTTTTATGTGTAGACTACATTTGGGTAAGATTACATTTTAATTCACCCTATTACCATGCATTCATTTTTCTTTATTTTTGAAATTAACATTGATAATACTACATGTGTGGTTATGAAAAAATACAACTAGAGTAATTAAATAGTACACATAGAATATAAATTGTATACAAAATGACTGTGGGACTAGTAGTTTTCATGATGCTCTCCTTAAAAAAGATTGACCTAAGTGATACAGGGTTTCTCCACTCTTGAAGCATACTGTCATGGGAATAACTACAGACTCTGTATATTCTCCTTTTTTACACCCCAAGGTCTTTTATGGTGCCAGGAAACTTTCCACTCAGTTTTGGATGATCAAATTAGGCCTCTTTAACTAAAGATATTGATATTTGCACAGGTCATAGGATGGAGCATAGGAAAGAGTCTTTACGGTTCTAGGAGTTCTGTTCTATCATTGTTGTTGTAATCAGTTTTCTGTAATTGCTGTTCATAAGGCCAAGGGAATTCTCTTTCTATGCTGAAGAGAGGAGGAGGAGGAGGAGGAGGAGAAGAAGAAGAAGAAGAAGAAGAAGAAGAAGAAGAAGAAGAAGAAGAAGAAGAAGAAGAAGAAGAAGAAGAAGAAAAACTTGCCACATCAGCCCTCCTCCCACAGATGCCTTTGTTTTTTTTTTTCTTTTTCTTTTTCCATAAAGAACCATGTATTGGTAACTTGAATCATCTTGTTCTGCCTCATAAATTGAGGGAAAGAAATGGATGATACAAGGACCAAACATTGAGTAGAAATAAAAAATGATTAAACTTAAAAACCACACCCAAAGTTAAATGACAACAGAATCAATACCCAATCTACAACAAGCTATACACAGAAGGGACCAATTATACTATCAGTCTGGAGGGCAAAGAAGGAGGATATAGGATGCATGCTGGGTACTGGGAAGGAGGGAAGACAACACTGGTGGTAGGAATGCCTCTGATTCAATGTTACTATGTACCTTAAATATTACTATGAAAGATTTGTAATTCATGTTGGTCACTATAAAGTTATTTAAAATATTGATGATCAAAATAAAAATTAGCATAAGTGTCATAAATTCTTAATTATAATTAAATAACATATAGCTAGGTATTTATTTGAAATTACGTTAGCCTTAACCATCTTACTTCAAAGAAATGTTTTTTTTTAAATATTTATTATGACCAAAGTGCATTACATATCTTTCACTGCTTCATTTATGGTACATAGTGACAATGAATGAGGGGAATTCCCACCACCAGTGCTGTCCTTCCTCCGCCCCTGTTCCCAGTATGTATCCTATATCTCCCTCCTTTACCACCCAGAATGCTAGTGCAACTGGTCTCCACTTTACAGCTTGTTGTAGATTGAGCATCTATTCCACCATCATTGGAGATAAAAAGGATAAAAAAAGGGAGAAAATAATTTGGTGACAACTACCAAAAAAAAATGAAGAGAGAGAAAACAAAAGAAAAGAAAAATGGAAGAAAAAAGAAAAAATGGACCCAGCAAATAAAAGTAAAAATAATAACCACAAGAGTGAAAAAGAAAGAAAAAAGTAGAAGAAAACAGAGCAGGAAAATAAAGTCAAAAACTAAACAAATCAAAACAAAACAAGAAAAAGTATGGGTGCTGGAGTGGTAGGGTTTGGTGTTTCCCCTACTTTTTTTTTTTTTTTTTTTTTTTGCTTAGGCACAGTTAAGCCTTGGGGAAGAAAGGGAATTCCCGTGGCCTAAAAGATTCAGGGTTTCTCCATCTTTGAAGCATACATCATGGGATAAAACCCTGGCTCCATATATACTCATTATCCCATCCCAAAGGCTTTTTTGTGATGCCAGGAAAGTTTCCTCTCTGTTGTGTGTGAGAAAATCAGGCCACTGCAGCTAGCGATCTTGGTATTTGTGCAGGTTTTAGGTCAGGGTATAGGATACAGTCTCTAGGTTCTAGAGAATCTAGAGGTTCCTATCCATGGTTGTTATGAAAATGAGTATTAGTAAGAAAAAACACCTCTACATGGGGTCCAGTATGAAAACTGGAGGAGTTTCCCTCCTCCCCACTCCCCCTGAAGACCAGTTTGGCATGGGGGGATCTAGGTCTCCTGGACTAAGTGGTTAGCCAAGAAGGCCATTGGCAGCTGTCTGCCCAGATTCCCAGCCATACCCGTAGGAGAGGAGCAGGAATCCTGGCATGTGGGATCTTCTGGGTAAGTTGCAGCCTCCCTCTCCAGTATGAAAAAGCATGGGGGAGGAGTTTGCCTCCTCCCCATCCCCCTAGATATCAGATGCCAGACCTGGCCTTGAAAGCCAGCCTGGTGTGGGGGCTCTCGGTCTCCTGGACTAACTGGTCAGTCTGGATGCCTTTGGCCAGCTGTCTTTCCAGATTCCCAGAAATGCCAGTAGAAGAGAAGCAGTAATCTTGGCATGTGGGATCTTCTGGATCCAACTACAGCCTTCCTCTCCAGTTTGAAAAAGCATGGGATTGGAGTTTCCCTCCTCCCCACTACCCACAGAGCCCAGTTGCCAGACCTAGCTCTGAAGACCAGTTTGGCATGGGGGGATCTCGGTCTCCTGGACTAAGTGGTCAGCCCAGGAGGCAAAGAAATGCTTTAATTCTGTTTTACTTTCAAACTTTCTCCCGTGCCTGCCAGGAGCTATTTCTGAGCAGATAGCCAGGAGTAGCCCATGAGCACTGCCGGGTGTGGCCCAAAAACCAAAGAAAAAATAATAAAAATAAAAATAACATATATATATTATTTTACTGACTAGTTCTCAGTATTGCATTTTTAACCAACAACATCCATCCTCTAATCATAATTTGAGAGAGAGCATCACTGAAACTTGTGATAGTAATGTTAAAATGAAGTTGGAGAGATAACATAGAAGTTTGGGCATTTGTCTTGGTCTTGGGTTTGATCCCCAGCATCCTATATGATCCCTCAAGGCTGCTAGGAGAATTTCCAAGTGCAGAGTGAGGACTAATGACTAAGTGTTACGGAGTGTGGCCCAAAGACAAGTCATAAATGTGTCCTTTCAAATTAAAATAATAAATATAATCCCAAAGCCACAGAGTATAAGATTAGTAATGCTAAATAAATAAATAAATAAATAAATAAATGATAAATCAAAACAATCTTTTGTAAAGATGTTAAACCCAAGGATTGATGAAGCATCTCATGGAAGTTGAGCACGAAACAAGGCACTCACTTTTGACATCATTTCAGAGTTGAAAGTTACGTAAGAGCTTATTTTCAAGGAATGTATTCACATAGTAAAGCCTGCTGAGAAAGGTCACTGGAAAAGTCAAAATACTTTAAAGTGTCTCTTTTTTGTGTCTCAATAATGCTTTGAAATGGTATAGTCTACAGAATAGAATATGTGTACTTCACATCAACTAAATGTTTTAAGGAGAGAATAGACAAATTGAAGAGGAAAGAAAAAGAGAGAAGAAAGGAAAGAGAAAGTGTAGGATCTCAATTCCCTGTTATTAGTTTTCTTATTAACTAATACAGAAAAGAAGTTTCAGATGGAATTTCCTCATTGATAAAGTAAATTTTGTATTTATTTTGGCTACACTATAGTTGTGAAGTTATATGGTTTACTAGATATCTAGTTAAAGCCATGTTGCACACAAATGTTAAGATATATGGGGCCAGATAGATAGCATGGAGGTAGGGTGCTTGCCTTGCATGTAAAAGAACAGTGGTTTGAATCCTGGCATCCCATATGATCCCCCGAGCATGCCAGGAGCGATTTCTAAGCGTAGAGCCAGGAGTAACCCCTGAGCACTGCCAGGTGTGGCCCGAAAAACAAATATATAAATATATAAATATATATATATATATGCTGGTAATTATTATTACTTGTAATGTAAACTGATTATTATTATAGTCAATCACAATGACAGTGTATTAAAGCTTTAAACTTTCTATTATTATATAGCTTGTAATGAAAATGGTTTTTAAAATAAATGTATATTAAGCTTTTCTGAGGTGGAGATTATGAAATTAAGTTAAACAATCTCCCTAAGGGCTTATTTGGTGTTCCTCTGGGATGTTTCATCTTTCAATAATAATAATTGAATTTTACATACAGATCCTCCTAGTGAAGAACACAATTTGAAAACTGTTATTACTGGGAAAGTATGTCTGTGCAATAAAATTTGTCACCAATATTATAGGTATCAAAAACTACCTCTGAGAGAGAGAGAAAGAGAGAGAGAAAGGACAAATGAAATGAGAGGAATAGATAGATACTATATCAACTTGATGCAATGAGCTGACTGGACATTCTGCAAAAAATGTTTTTTCAATTTATTTTAAGCTTGACAATTTCTGAAGTAGATTGAAGCGAAACCTCTACACTGAATCATTGATTTCCATAGAAGTTATTATATTCCTACCAGCAGTATATTAGGATACCTTTATTGTTTATTAATTCACTAAATCATTCTATATCTATTGCTTTTTCATTAGTGTAAATGGATCTCTCAATAAGAGTATCTTCAACAAATGATGCTGGAAATATGACAGTCAAGAATTTAGATCATTTTCACTGTAAAAACATATACAAAAAGACACACTATACTCAAGATGGAATCAAGACTTGGATATAGAATACCATAAAACAAATTTAATAAAATAAATTTTTAAAATGATATTTTAGGGGCTGAAGGGGTGGTCAGAACAGTAAGGTGTCTGCCTTGCTGGCAGGACAAACCTAGGACAGACCACGGTTCAATCCCCTGGCATCCCATATGATCCCCCAAGCCAGGAGTGATTTCTGAATGCATAGCCAGGAGTAACCCCTGAGCATCACCAGGTGTAGTACCCCTCCCCCCAAAAAAACAAATGATATTTTACATAACTGTTTTTGTTAGAGAGGTCCAGATGTCACAATTCCAATAGATAGGAAATTAAACCACAACAAAAAATATGTTAAAGCCAAAATAATAAAGTATTCAAAATATCAACAAGGTAAAGTAAATAAAATACAATAAAAATTGGAAAGGCTTGACAGATAATACTCCAGAGAAAAAGATGATAAAGATATTCATCATCACTTGTTGCTATAAAATGTTGAGTCAATGTGAGGAGTTTGTGACTCTTCACATCTGTGAGAATGGCCTAGTTAAAAAAAAGAGCAGAAACTTGGACCATTGAGATAGCACAGTGGCAGAAGTTTGTCTTGAATGTGGCTGACCCAGAACAGACTTTGGTTCGATCCTTGATATCCCTATGGTCCCCCAAAACTACCAGATGCGATTTTTGAGCATCAAGCCAGGAATAATCTCTGAGCACCACCAGGTATGGCACAAAAACTAAAAAAAAGTCAGAAACTCAGAAACTGTAATTTTGGGAGCAATGTTGCCATGTAGCAACCATCACATATTATTATTATTATTATTACTATTATTATTATTGAGGATGTAAATTGGTAGAATTTTTATGAAGAGTACTCAAAAGTTGCTTAATAAATCTATTATACAACTAAGTAAATATCATGTCATATGACATCATATGGCATTGTATATTATATGATAGTATGATATGATATATACTCAGTAAATACTCATAAATATCTTCTCAGAGATATATGTAACTACTTGGAAAATAACTGCATACCTATATTCACAGTTGACCTGCTTATAGCAGCTGAGAAATGTAAAGTATCCAAGTGTCCCACAACTAGTAAGTTCATGTAATTCTATCTCTGTAATGGGATACTACTCAGATCTAAGAACAATAGAAAGGAAATATTGTTTTTGCAAAACATAAAATAAAAAACAATAACATTGAATAAAATTAAAAAGAACAATATAAAGTGAATTAAGTCACAGAAAGAAAACAAAATACAGAGGTTCCATGCTTTCCAGAGAAGACTCAGAGGAAGAAAAACAAAAGGGAGAAGACAAAATCAAATAGAAGCAAGCACTAAAATCCAGAGGAAATTTGAAGTTACAGAAGAGAAAAAAGGGAGGATATGAAGTGAGAAAGTTTAACAGATTATTACATTAGTAAAATACAACATTAGTAAAGAACAATATCTATGTTAGTTGGTACTTCATCAATGGAATGGGGTCCAGGGAATAAGTACTAGTTCTGAGTGAGCCTTGTGATAAGGCATCCACTAGGACCACATCTATTTGTGCTTAAGCCACATCTGGTGGTTTTTTGGGAATGGTGAAGAAACTGACCATGCATTGCTAGAGAAGCCTGCAGGTCTTCACACACACACACACACACACACACACACACACACACACACACACACACACACACACACACACACACACACAGCATGAGCTCTATTCCTTGAACTATACAGCCTTATCCATAATGTTCTTTAAAAGGCACAAAATTGTAGTCATGGATATTATAGTGCTAGGTAAACTAATGTCATCACAATTGAATAAATAAAAAGGAAGCATAAAATACTGCATGAAACTCAAAGAATAAATTATTCCCATTTTCAGACAACGATGAAAACAAACGTATTTATTCTGAAATGGGAAGTTGTTTGATTTGATGAATTAAGTTATGTAACATTAATTTGATTAGAATAAACAAGCTTTAAATTTTCTTTTACTGAAGTGTATTTCACTATTTTAAATGAATTTTGAGATCTGACTTTTCATGGAAATATATAGCTTGGGAATAGACTGGAAGACTTGAATACATTGGAATGATTTTCATAATAAACTTTTCTAGGCATCCCAAAACAGAGACAGCATCTCATACTGCAAAGCAGATTTTTATGGCATCAAATTATTACACTATAATTTGCTATGTGACCTTAAATAATTATCAATCTAGAGAATGCATATTAATAATGATATACAATAACACATTACTCAACAAATATTTCTAGACATTTTACTATAATAGACTCATATTTAACAACTTATATTTTACATTTTCAGAACAAAGACATATCTCTGGGGCCTTAACTATTCATTAAGGCAATGCAGAGAATCCAGTTAGCATGGAGTCTGGTGAACAGCAGGTAATAAGCAAATGTCAGATTTGATCCTCTGGACAGTATTATGTGCAAACAATTCTAGATAACAATAATAGAAAGATGGTGTTGGTAAAGTCTATAATAAATGCATCTCTATAAATATATAACCAATATTTTTAATCTAACATACTCATCACATCTCAGTGTTTGTTTGTTGCCTTTATTAAGTTTTTAGTGATATCTCTCTTAGTCAATATGATATTTATATATAATTTCATTTCCTTATCCCAATTTAATATAAGTCAATATGATTTTCTAGCAAGATATTTCTTTTGAATCTTTATCTTTTTAACTCTCACCTTACTTCTGTTTTTGTAGAGAAGATCACTGGATTGTTCCTCCTCAAATATGCTTTTGCATCTCTAAACCTTGCATTCTTACTGGCATGTAAAATTTTAAAAATCCTTTTTCACTCTAGTACTATTGTAAGTATTATGGTTGAAAATTCATATTCCTAAGACTTTTTAAGTCAGTAACTCATTGCATTAACTAAAAACATGGTCTTAGATGATAAACCTATTTTTTATTTTAACATAAATAATTTACAAATGTTCATAAGACATATATCCTAGGAAAGAAACTAATAAATAGAAGATAATAAAGTCAGAAATTTTTAATAATTAAATTTAAATATTTAAATATTTAAATAGGAAACCATATATTTGTTATACATAATAGTATGTATGGCTAAATGTAAAAAGTTGATGTATACTTACAATTAGAAAAATATGTATATTAATTTTTCTAAATTTTTTGTTACCCTCATATTTTTATATTCAATCTTCGCATAATTCACAGTTGTTACAATTTGAAAATCAAGACACAGACAGAAAATTGACTAGGTTTTTAATCAAGACATGAAACCAAAATATTGTGAATTATTGTTAAAGCCAATTTAAAACTAATTGTTTGTAATTGAATTATCTACATAAATTGCTTTAGAGATTTCTGTTACATGCTAGAGTGATGGAATTTAGGCAAAGGATGATTGGATTTTCCCTATTTAGGTAGTCTCAAAAGAAATTTTGGTTATAACCTATCTATAAAATTATCTAAAAATATGTTATACACAAGAAAATGAGTTTTAGGCAGATAAAATTTAAGTAGTAATAAATTATTGCTATAATTATTTTCTTCAGGTGGCCGGGCGGTGGCGCTGGAGGCAAGGTGCCTGTGCTAATCTAGGATGGACCGCGGTTCGATCCCCCTGTTCCCCATATGGTTCCCCGTGCCTGCCAGGAGCGACCTCTGAGCGAATAGCCAGGAGTAACCCTTGAGCGTCACCGGGTGTGGTCCCCCCACAAAAAAAAGTAATTATTTTCTTCAGCGTAGGATTTATTTTTCCCAATGCTCTAGGAAATGCTGATTCTTCTTTAGATATTGTCTAGTTCTCCTTTTGTGTTTTCACAAAGCTCTGTTATTTTATACATAGCATTTACTATCAAAAATATTGACTTTTCTATTGCTACTCAGTAGTCTGCGTTTATAGTCACATTTCCTCTTTTCAAATAATATTTCTGACTCTTGTTTTTTTTTTATGTGTTGCCAGTTGGTGCTGAGTATTGTAAAAGAGTGTGTGTATACATACATGCACACATACACACATACATACATACATACATACATACATACATATATCACAAATAGATGAAAAAGGACTCGAATGTAGACATATAGCAGTGGTTTCTGGAAGCAATGCTATTACAATGAAAAGAAGAAGTTGAAATCTGGCAGTATTAGCCTGCTGACTGGCTGACTTTATGATCCTGAAAAGAATACCAATGCGAGAAAAAGTAGCTGATAGAAGACAAGGTTATAAATCTACCCACAGATTTCTTCACCAAGAGCTGAGAAATAAAATCAAGTTCTTGGGTCCCATTAATGGTTAGTATGTGTCACTAAAAGAATAGTGTGCCATCTGCCTCTCTGTGGAGATGAATAGAAACTCTGGAGGTGGTGCTATCTTAAATTGTCATGTGATCTGCTACAAAATAATATATTTTCTTAGTCCCTTCACTGTCTGAATCTTATACAAATTGCTAAAATAGTTACTGACAGACATTTGAAAATAGTTGAATTAATATATCTAGAGGCAGAAGCAGTAACAGAATTACTGAGGATTAAATTAAAAATTCTAGCAGTAGACCAAGAAATATAGTTTTATAATATTGATGTTAACATAAAATTAAGTAGTTGCTCAAAATTAACTTTGCAAATCACAGAATTCATGCTGTTAGTGGCATTGCCAAAGTTGGTTGTCAAAGATGGTCTTCTAAAATTTGTTCAAAGAATGAAATTTCTATTGTCTAAACACAGGAAATAACTGAATAACAGAGACAGAATTCAAATATATTAACCATTTGTGTTTCAGCAGTACTATATATCTAATTAGTGATAAGTTGGATTTTTGTTCTAGTGAAACAAAACCACCATAATTTTTTGAAAAATCTTTGTCAATATTATGAAATAGAGAATATGTTTCTAGGAACAATTTTCTATGCACCAATATAGATACTTCTACACATTATTACAATAATTTAAAATACACTGAATTGTGCCACAAAATCTGGAATAATTTGTTATTATCTGTATGGTAAAATATTTTTTTGCATTTAACAATCAAATTTTCAAAGACCAAATGCATATTTTTTTTAATTTTTTATTTTGACCATACTGGCTTACATAGCTTTCACAGTAGTATTTTAGGTACATATTAACATTGAATCAGGGGAATACCCACCACCAAACTTGTCCTCCCCCCACTCCCCGCTCCCTTCCTGCAACCAATGCATATTCTAGTATGAATATATTAGCTACCTAGTTGCTTAATGTCTTATATAATATACAGTTTTTAAAACAGTATGGTAAAGGTGAGGGTTTTTTTTTTTTTGGTCAGGGAATTGACACAAGGGTTAAAACACATCATTGGCAAAGCACAGTTCTTTGAGCATTGCCATGAGCAACCCATGTTCATCAAACTGGACTGGAGCACTTCCAAATGTAGACTATATCCTTCCACATTATTTTCCTCCTACTCTTATGATATATCCAAGAAATAATATTGATTTTCTTAGAAAAATAAAGATTTTAGTAGATCTTAATATTTTCAGGCATAGGTGCTATGTATTACTAAAGAGACATCGTCCAAACTTGTGGATACTATTTTAGTTAATTATTACTCTACACACAGAGGTAATTCAAATTGATTCTCAAAAGTTATAATCTAAAATCTTTATCATTTTTGTTTTTGATTGATAAGTTTTTACCTTTATTTTCCCAGTTTCTGCAGTACATGCCTAAAATATTCACTTATTATGAACAACCTAACTTAATAAAATACATTTCAATTATAGGTATTTCTGAGATGCACATGAATGGTACACATATGGTACACGCAATTTACCATTAGTTAGGTTAGTTTCTTTGTTTTATACAAATGTGAGTGATGTTGGAATGTTGAGGACACTGAAATCTCTATCCAAGACCAATTCTTCCATAAAAAAATTAGTATTGAAATTCATTTGAATAGTGCTGAAATTTGTTATACTCATAATGTGAACACTGTCCCGTAAATGAGTATTTCTTAACCAGAGGCCATATGGTATTTTAAGGAGCTACAAGTAAAATCACATAAATGGGGATTCAAGGTACAGGAGTAGGAGAACAAACTTGTAAGACAGATACATACAGAATCACTGAAAGGAGACATGATCAAAAAGTCAACAAAACAAAAAATTAAATTCAATTATATTTTAATTTAAAATTCTAAATTAATTCTATTCTTGGAGAGGATCCATACTGTATTCAGGTCTTCAGAGCAGACTCCAAATTTAAATATATTGTGAAATAGCTGAGGGAGTAGATAATTTAAAATGAAAATAAATATAATAAAAAAATTAAAAAGTTTTCAAGTGCTTCAATACAAATGAACCGGAACCCAAGACATTAACTATGATCAAAAATTTCAGGCATTCTTGTACAAAATAAGTCAACTATTCACTTAACTTCTCCTATTAACAACCTTCACAGAGATACGAAAATAAAGCTTTGTTACAGAACTTGGGAAAAGGTGCTGCTATATTTGAATGCTTAAATTAAACGTATGAGGCACTTATGAGGCAAATACTTTTGCAGAAGTTTGTTTTATATTTATTTTTATATTTTGTTTTAGTTTTGGGGCCACACCCAATGAAGCTCAGGGATTATTCTTGGCAATGAGCTCAGAAATCGCTCCTGGCTTGGTGGAACATATTGGACATTGGGGATCGAATCCACATCAGTCCAAGATCTGCCGTGCAAGGCAAACACCCTACCGCTTTGCTATCACTCTGGCCCAGTTGCAGAAGTTTATTATATCAAATGACAACTTCTTATAGCAGGAAAGATTATTAATTTTCAAACTGTCAAAGGGGTCTGGATGTCAGCATCAAAGTTGGACAATGGTCTCTGGGACATAGGGAAAGTGAAATTTGGCAGAAGAAATTCTGAAAGAGATGAGTAATGTTCTTTATGGTTCTATAAATTCTGATTTGTTATGGTTGTTGTAGTCAGTCTTCTGTGATATTGTTTTTGCACAGATCCTATAATGAAACCTAGTATAGAATCTTTCCTTATGGTTCCAGAAGTTCTTCTGTTCAGTAATGGTAATCAAAGTCAGATCTCTGAAATGAGAGATCTTTATTTCTGTACAAATCCTAAGCCTGAGCCTAGATTAGGGTCTTACTTATTGGTCCCAGGAACAGTTCTGCTCAGTCGCAGGTGTAGTTAGTAATCTTGGGTTTTGTACAGATAAAAGTACAGAGTGTCTTCTGGTTTCATACTACTGTTAAGTGATGAGGTAAGGTAACCTGCTCTTACATCAAGTTGTGGTTGTTTTCTCATCTTTGGGATGTCTTATCAACCTAGTGCAAATTTTTGCCAGAGCGATATTGGGAACTCCCTCAGGTGGGAGGGGTGTTGACATCCTAGACTTTCTCTTAGGATCCTTGCAAATACCAAGATCTCTAATGACAGAAGGACTGATACTGTCAGCCACAACTAAGCAGAACGTCTCTTGGCGCCATAAAAAGGCCTTAGGTTTCGATAGGGAGCATGTCTGGAGCCTGCAATAGTTCCCATGACAATATGCTTCAGGGGTGGAGAAACCCTGTGTCTCATAGACGAAGGAAATTCCCTTTCTAATATCCCCAATACTTACTGTGCCTATTCAAAAACAAACAGCCCCCCCCAAAAAAAAAGCCCTTGTCACACTAGCCCTCCTGCTTTTTTTCTTTCCCTTCCCTTTTATATTTTTTCTTGTTATTTTTGTTTTGCTGTTTTTTTCTTATCATTGTGTTTTTTGATGTTGCTGGTTGTTTTTGCTTTGTTTTGTTTTTCCACAGAACTTGAATCATCTTGTTTTGCCTCATGAATTAAGGGGAAAATAATGGATGATACTAGGAGCAGTCGCTTGAAATTTGATTGGAAATAAAAAATGATCAGACCTAAACACCAAAACCAAAGTCAACGAAAACAGAATCAAGACCCCCGATCTACAACTAACTATACACAAAGAGGACCTGTTACACTAGCAGTCCAGGGGGCAAAATGGGGAAGGTAACAGATGCATGCTGGGAACAGGGGTGGAGGGAGGACAACACTGTTGGTGGGAATGGCCGTAAGTCACTGTCACTATGTAACAAATGTAATGTGAAGACTTGTAATTCACATTGACCACAATAAAAATGATAAAAAGAGATGAATAATGTTATTCCACATCTGAAGCAAATCAAAATCTTTTGCCATATATGCATGCTGGAGGAGGCTAAAGAAAGTTGGGATACTGGTAGAGACACTGGAGAAGGGATGGAGTCTCAAATATCATAAAACTGAAACTAAATAATGAACAACTTTGTAAATTTTCATTTCATGCTATTCAATAAAATATTAAAAAAATTACTAAAGCAGCACTTTCAGATACATAGGATTGGAGTAAATAAGAGATTAATAAGAAACATAGATGCCTATTAAAGGTATTTAAAAATATATATTCCCACTATATTTGTATGCCAAAGTGAAGAACTATGTGTTTATATATTTCAAAGTATTTTCACTAATTTAATTTATTTTATAAATTATCATTAGTTAATAGCATCTCTATTTACAAAAAAAAAAAAACGGTGGGACTGAGGTATAGAATATTTAACTGAAACCATTTGAACCATCTGGTTCTAGCAGAGTCGGGACTTACACCATAGAATTCTTGGTCTAATTGCCCTTATAGAATTCATATATCATACTGCCTTTCAATGGCCACCTAAGACCTGTATAGAGAATAACAATTTATAGCTGGGCATTTATTTTGAGTATGATTAATTTCTTTGTTGTAAATGATATTAAAAGTCTGCTCTATTTGAACATGGTAATGACTTCTTAAAGAAATTAGCGTTCAAAGTAGAAAAACTTGGTAACATCATCCCCTTTTGTGTGGGCAATTTACTGCCAAGGGGGATTCCCTCATTATCCTGTAATAACACTCTTAAATTAATGTGCTCTAGCAACTGAAAATCAGAGCATAGATTGCTTCTATGGAACAGAACAGAGATTGTCACCTAGGAATAGTTCTGATGTTCTAAAGTCCTGATAATAGCAATTAAAAGATAATAAACAACCAGATTTGATTTTTCTTCTCCACTATAAATCCATCCAAACTTTTGATTAAAAATAGAGTATTTGTTTTACTATATATTTTATATTTTATAATGAGTATGTAGGAATATATTTTTAACTCAACTAATGCCCTTGGGTTTTGGAGTAAATCCAGCAACAAACACAATCTTATACTAACAAATAAAACTTATGCATGCATGCATAACTCTGGTTTAAGAGGGCAGACAATTATGCATGAATACATTATAAAATTTATGACTGGCTCTACTATAGGTACATGAATACTTTTTGCTCTGGATACGGCTATCTATTTATCAGATATTGGTCAAGTTTAAATAAGCACATAATTGATCATTTCTTTGGTATGAAGTTAAACAAATATAAAATAATAACAACTCTCATGTTCACTTAGACTGCCAGTATGGTGAAAAATAAAAAAGAAATTATTAACTTACGAATAATCACATACAAACAAAAACAATTTAAAATACTGCATGTTTTTAACTTAACAATATTAAGACAATCTGTGCTATCTCATACATTTTGGAGTGACAGTAATAAGAACTAAATATAACTGTCCTTAAAAATTCCTGATAAAACCATGTATTTTTAAATCTTTGCTTTCGTTAGTATCATTTAGAAGGAAATAAAACACCACATAAAATGATTCTATGAAAATAGGCTTAATAATTCTTATGAATTGAAAATCAACAAAGAGCTATCATGAAAATTTGCTTAATATGGTCAGGGATAAAGTACATGGATTTAGGTACTTGCTTTTCACATGACCAATCCCTATTGGAACTTTGTGCATTAAATATTTTCTCTTATATTTTACCAGGATCCATGAGCTCCTGCTAGTATAGCCAATAATCATCTATCTATCTATCATCTATCTATTTATCTATCTATTTATCTATCATTTATCTATCTATCTATCATCTATTATCCATCTATCTCATTATTCCTCTCTACCATCTAACTAACAACTAATATATATGTATATATGTGCACATATGTATATATATGTATATATATCATAAAGAACAACCTAATTTAGCTACATACAAAATTATATATACTGAGCACCAATTAAGTGGTAATTGAATTCGCACTAGGTTTTGGTATATAAGTAGGATTTTATTTAATAATCTAGTTTGATTTCTGGAGTAGTTCAGGACTTCATTTACAATTTTCTTATTCTCAGATTGGTAAATTCAAATTTCATATTCATAGCAACAAATGAAGTATTAGTCTATCATATTATATATCATATTTTATCAACTCCATTTACCTTGGCCTTCAAACAAACAAAACATTTATATTTGTTCACATATATGAATAAAATGAACAAGTTCAATTTTAGTGTTACATTTTCAAGTGCTACTATTTCATTGACCATGAACATCTTTTTCAATTTTTTTTTAACTTACAGCCTCTATAATCAGTTTTAGGTTGGTTCCAATAATCACCTTGTATAGATTAACCACAGTCCACCTCAACAAAAAGAAAAAGAATAAAAATCCATAGTTGAACATTAAAATCATATCTCTCCTTAAAATAGATGAATCATACTATCTTTATTTTCTACAAATATTGTATGTTTGGGAAATATATACATAAA
This sequence comes from Crocidura indochinensis, assembly GCA_004027635.1. Classification (NCBI taxonomy): domain Eukaryota; kingdom Metazoa; phylum Chordata; class Mammalia; order Eulipotyphla; family Soricidae; genus Crocidura; species Crocidura indochinensis. The sequence continues at coordinate 23,432 of PVKC010011571.1, forward strand.
TTTAGTATATGTGTAAATATGTTTGATCTACTAAAATGATAATATTTAAAGAAGCATACATTCTTAATAATAATGACCATTCAAAACTGTATCATAATTTTAACCGCAGTAAATATTCTATCCCATTTACATCCAAACATCATGGTAATGACATTTGAGAAGACATTTACCAGTATTTATATATATAAAAATTAAAAAATGTATATGTATGTGTCTGAATTTTAAGTAATTTAAACATGTATTTAGAAATCTCTAAATATATTGGCACACTGCTTATTAAAATATTATGTAATGTTAATATTTTAAATTAATGATCAATAAAAAATCACAAGCCTGGATAAACATAAACACTAATATATGCAATACTAATTTATTTTAGAGGAAATCTCAAACCCCAAAGACATACTTAAATTTGATCACTTAAACTATTATTATTTATAAATTAATCGAAAGCATAGTAGCTTTATATACTGATAGTTTGAGGAGGAAAATACATTTCTGATAGTTGTGAAAAATATCATTAGTTCTAATATGATAAAATATGTAACTCTGGTGCAATAATTAGCAACTAATTTGTGAAAAATTAGATAATTTTGGATAAACAGTTGTTTTAATATGCATCTGTTTAACTAAGTATTTTTAGATATTATTTGAAGTTGAACATTTTTTAAAAGCTTACAGTTCTTACAGTGTGAAAAAATTGCTTCCAGGAGAGAAATATATCAATAACAAGCAAAATAATGAAAGCAATTTTAGTAAAGATAAATTTTCATTATAATATGAATAATTATAAGATTTGGTGAATGGTTTATTTTATCTGCATTCATGTGTAGTTAGAGATAAAGAGATCAGTCAAATCTTTTCGATCATTTGAAAGAAACAAACTGAAACCATGATTATTTCAGTATTCCTAGAATGGGCACAGTGGAGACAAACAAACAAACAAATAAATAAATAACAGAATTACAATCTGTGTAGGTTGGATATTCCCATGAGTGATGAGTGTAATATTTATTCTTGCAGCTACTGTCAATTATTTCTGACATTTAGTATTTACTTAAACCTACATTTTTATTTAGGTGGACAGCAGACAACTATTTTTAAACTAATGTAAAAA
>PVKC010011572.1:0-24543 GCA_004027635.1 Crocidura indochinensis
ACTCCTGGCAGGCCAGGGGACCATATGGGATGCTGGAATTCGAACCACCACTTTCTGCATGCAAGGCAAACATCTTACCACCATGCTATCTCTCCTGTTCCAGAATTATACATCTTATATAAATCACTAAACAATTAGTTTGGGAGGTAATTTTCTGTCATTATTTTCTTCCATCTAGTCGCTATTTTTTAGTCAGGAAGTGTTTTCATTTGCTTCCACATTTTCTCAATTAAAAGTTCAGGAATATTATTCTTTGCTAGCATGTATTTTTCTTGCATGGTGGGGGATTGAACCTAGGTCCTTTCCTGTAAGCATTCAACCATTGAGTCACATCCTTATCATGTCTTTCTTTTTTTTTTGGGGGGGGGGTCACACCCGTCAGTGCTCAGGGGTTACTCCTGGCTCCATGCTCAGAAATTGCTCCTGGGAGGCACGGGGGACCATATGGGGCACCGGGATTCAAACCGATGACCTTTTGCATGAAAGGCAAACTCCCTACCTCCATGGTATCTCCCGGGCCCCCTTAGCATGTTTTTCTCATATGCTAATACTACCTTCATGTAATCAATACTTATGATTATCTTTTAGAACTTATCTCAACTATCACTTCCTCAATGTGCTTTGTAAATAACTTTTAAAATAAAATTTACAGAGGCCCTTCAAGCTAATTAAATATAAGATATTTGCTGGTTCCTAGAGTCTTCAATTTAATAGACCTTTTAATTTGTTATGAATTCTGAAGTTTGATGTTCTCATCAAATATTCCATATTTTGGGGTTAGAGTAATAGTTCAGCAAGTAACACAATTTGCATTGCACATGCTAACCTGGGTTCAGACCCCTGCCAGCAGTAATTTCTAAGTGCAGAGCCCAGAGTAACTCCTGAGTGCTGTCTTTTTGTGGCTCAAAGACATAAAATATTTCCATGTTCAATAGACTGGCTATATTCAAATTATGGAAAAATTAAGCGAAACAAATTTTTTAACACTTAATGATGTGGCTTGTTATTAACAGCCTAGAAAACTGCAAGGAAGAAGATAAAAACTCTTATAAATGAATAAAGAACAAAGTAGACAATAATAAAAGCAAGGAATAAAAAAGCAGGAATAAAAATCTTCCCCTGGCTATAACCACACAGTCCACCTCATTTGGGTTGAGAGGAATAAGGAAGTAAATACAGAGTTTAAACTGACTTATGACTAGAGGACTGACTGATTGGATATACTATGTTTTAGTCTTGCAGAGCATTTTACAGGGTCACAGGAGTCATCTGAATTTTATTTCATTGACATGGCATCCTAGGCAGAGTAGTTCCATCTTGAGCTAAGACATATTTTTGAGCAGTTAGTAATATTAGAATTAGAGAAAAGTTAGAGACCTTGTTTGAAGGGTAAGAAATGTCCTATGCATGCTTTGTTAACCTTTCTTACTCTTTGACTCCTTAAATTACTTATTTGTGAACACTGGGGAGGAATCTGACATAAGGAAACACAACTGGTACTATATGTGGAAGAGGTTAGAGGAATATTTTAATGCTGGAAAGAGCCCAACATTTAGATGAATGATTTAGTCCTTCTTTGCCAGTTTTTCAGGATCATTGTTAGGTCAAATTTAAAGGGAAATGTGAAAAAACTTTTTCATAGGTTAAAGGTAAGATCCTTTTTACCCAACTATCTCCCTGCAGGCTCATGTGCCCAACTAAATGACCACAATTCACCTGCATTAGATATGGTGGCCAAGTTGGTGTTAAAATTTAGAACAAAATAAAAAGTATATTTGATCTTTGTTGCCATTCCTGGCACAGTTTCACAAATACATAGAATTGCCTATGTGAGGAATTTTTTCATTTTATAACTAGCCCCTTTTAACCCTTCTTGTATTCATACTGAAGAGATGAGCAATGCTGCAACTGTAGACGGATAGCTTTCAAGATGGATGTGGTCACCAGAAAATAAATTACATAAGAAGTGCCTTGAAAGTCTAGGTTCTGATTCCAAACCCCAAACTAGTTGAAAAGGTTGAGTATTATGTTTAATCTCCAATGTGTAATGAGAAGATCAAGCTTGTCTGATGAAATTTATCAAACATATTTACTTTATCACCACCCCATAAAGAAAATGGCCATCAGGCTCAGGGATAATTTTTGAACAGCAGGGCTCTGCTGATATCAGAGAATTAATGTTAGAATGCATTGTTCAATGTGCACTTAAATTAACTTTTTTCTATATGCATAAATTTATATATGGGGTAGAGAATAATTAAAGTTATTTGTTCTTTGAAATTACCACATGCTAAAATATAGACATATAAAACTTGAAGCTGCTTTAATTTCTACTGCCTGAATTCTTAGCTATGTATCCCTAGTACTTAGAACTTATCCCTTGCGCAGTACAAAATAGGTTCTCAATACATATTTGTCAAATAAATAAGTTTTCCTTTCCATAAAAGGAGCTTACTAAGTGTGCCTTTGAATCTTTTTAATTCTAGGAATATTTTTTCTAAAATATATTATTTGCTTGTTAATTAAGTATATTACAGATATAGGGAGATTGTCTTAAGCTTCTAATTTTATTATATTGCATGGCATAAAATTCTGCTCTCTTCTCCAAATATTTGCTGATTTACAAAAACATACATTTCTGATTCTTCTCTATTTGTTTGATTTTTGGTAAATATACTTTATTTTTTCTCTTTGATTTTGTATAAATTTCATCCTTTTTCATAAGCATACATACCTGCATACATTATGAGCATTTTATATAGACTATCTTTTCACCAAATTCAGTGGGTAGAGGTCAGAGGAGGTCACATGATGCATATTATCCTTTTCCTGGTGCTTCTCCTCCTTACACTCAATGTCTATGAAGTTCCAGTACCAGGTCATGCCCATGCCCCGCAGAGACTCAATTACCCAAGTGGTCTAATCAAGGCATTTTCCAAACAAAGGCAGCTTGATCCCTAAGTTGCTTTTTCCTACCAGCTAAGAGAACTCAATTTTCCCCTTCATTACATTCTCCCCTGAGCAAAACAGTTATAGCTCCTTGCAAATTTATTTTATAAATTCTCTCCTTGAACTTTAGGTGAGAAAAAGAAAGGAAGCACAATGACAAACAGATTCAGTTACTTGGCCCAGCCTCTCTCAATTCTTTGAGTGTAGGGTTTTTGAAGCTCCTCTTTGAAGGACCGGAAGAATGTTATTTGCAGAATTTTCCCTGTAGTTTTCTGAATGCATCTTTGGGTATTAATTACTCCTAAATTGTGTCTCTCTGCATTCAAACTCTGCTACTACTTCCTATTCTTTTTGTATCAGCAAAGTGCCTTGTAAGCCTTAAGTGAGGAGGATTATTTGAATGTTTGGTTGAATCAGAAGTGTTTGAGCCAAACATAAATACTTACATTTACATTTTAGATTTTGTCAGTGATAAAAAAAAAACATTCAGGGGCAGGAAAGTTAGTAAAGGTGGCAGGTCATCTACCTTGTCATTAGTGACACAGTTTTGATCCCCAAATACCACATATTGTTCCCCAAGTACTGTCAGGAGAGATTCCCAAACATAGGGTCAGGTGTAAGCCCTGAACTTAGCCAGGTATATGCCCCCCAATATATATATTATATATTATTAATTTAAGTAAATTAATTTTCTTCTAGTTTTATATAAAATGCAACATGTTTTTATATATTGATTGTGCAGGCTTTCATATTACTGGCTTATTGTTTAAGTTTTTCTGATATAGGATTTAGGAATTTCTATGTATCTGATCATATTATTTATAAATAGTAGTATTTTAACTTATTTCCAACTTGAGTATTTTAATTTTTTTTTCCCTAATAGTTGTGTCTAGGGCTTTTTTGGGGAGAGAGGGCCACACTCGGGGAGAGGAGCCACTCCAGGTGACTCTCAGGGGTTACTTCTGGCCATGGGCTCAGAAATCTCTCCTAGCTTGGTGGACCATATAGGACGCCAGGGGACTGGTCCGTCCTAGGCTAGCTCCGGTAAGGCAAGACGCCTTCCTGTTCCATGCCACCACTCTGGCCCCTGTGTCTAGGATTTTTAAAACTATGTTGAATAATAGTGGGGACATTGTCCATTCTTGTGATTTATTTCACAAGAAAAACTTTCAGTTGTTTACTGTAATATATGATGTCTTTCCTCATTTGTATATAAATACATACAAATAGTATGATGTGTATTTGCACTACCCAGTTCTATTAAAATCTTATCATAAATGAATTTTGAATCTTGTCAAGAGCTCCACGGTGTTAAGATAAATATGTTCATTGTTTCTAATTATTCTGTTTTCAATAATCTCTCTATGAAATATAATTAGATTTTCATAATCTAATCACAATCTGCTTAGTATGGATCCCCCTTACTTTCATTACTTTCTGTCTTGTTTGTTGTATAGTTAACTTCCAGTAATTATATGTATTACTCCATCTCCAAAGTCTAAATAAAGTCTGAAGCCCCAATCTTATTATGGATTTTCTCAAGATGGCAGTTAATACTGCTTTTCTTCAGTCATCATCTTAGATATCTCCACCAATAGTGAATCTATATGGAGTATGTTGTAAATTTAACTTAACAGCATTCAGAGATTTTTTCTCCTCTCTCTAAAATGATTAAACATATTGCTCAAGTTTTTGATAGTCTCTTGAATATATCTCATTTTGAGAATTTATGAATATCTATATATTTTCAACCAGCAGGAGTGGGAATTCTGTTCAGAAAATAGTTATGTTGAGCTGAAATACAGTCACCATGCCTGTACATGGTCAGCTCCATAGACTCAGTCTATTCTCAAAAGAGATGTAAACAGGGGCCGAAGAGACTGCACAGTGGTAGGGCGTTTGCCTTGCATGGGCGGACCTGAGGGACCCAGTTCGAATCCCGGCATCCAATATGGGTGCCCAGCCTAAGAGGGGCGATTTCTGAGTGCAGAGCCAAGAGTAACCTCTGAGCACCGCCAGGTGTGACCAATCAATCAATAAATAATGTTAAAAAAAAAAGAAATGTAAACAAAGTCATGAAAACCTATGAGTACACTGACCGCACAACAGTAAGTTAGCCATCTTCCGACAAAAAGTGAATCAAGTTCCCACCCCGCCAAAGCCTCCAAGCTTTGGCACCTACAATCCAAACCCACAATCAACTACCACCCACAATCAACACTTCACCAATGGCTCAGCTTCACCACTCAACTATAGCTCTCTGAGGAAACACCAAACTGACCCAAACTCTAGATATTTGGTTGACATCACAAAGACTTTTTTTGGAATGAGTACAGGTAGCTTCCTCACTCCTCCTTGTACTTCTGAGCCAAAAATCATGCCCCACAAAATTCATAGTATCAGTCACAGTGCTTGTAATTCCTGGACTCAACAGAAATATCAACTAGCAACAAGAACTTAGTAAACCTGACAGTGACAAAATAGTTCATTGTGAGATAATAATAATTTTCTTTTCGGGGTTGGGCCACACAGTAGTACTCAGAATTACTCCTGGCTCTGCCCTCAGAATAACTTCTGGCAGGTTTCATATGGATGCTGAGGATAGAATCGGTCTGTACTGATCTGTACTGGGTTGGCCACATGCAAGGCAAACACCTTACTGTTATACTGTTGCTCTATAGATACAATAATAGATAAAATAATTTACTCTTTTTTAATTTTTTGGTTTTTGGGTTACACCCGGCGGCTCTCAGGGTTTACTCCTGGTTCTATGCTCAGAAATCGCTCCTGGCAGGCACAGGGGACCATATGGGATGTTGAGATTCGAACCACTGTCCGTTCTGAATTGAATGCGTTCAAGGCAATCGCCCTACCGCTGTGCTATCTCTCCAGCCCCTACATATTTTTTTTTGATTCTGTACTCTCTTTCCTTCTTTCTTCCTTTTCTCTTATTTTTTATAATGAGTTTGCTCTTACTTACCTAGAAACAAATATATTATGATCAACTATGTAATAGTGGTATTTAAATAAATTAATTTATATACAATTTTTTAAAAGAAAATAAATGTTACTGTCATGTAATAATTCTGAAGAAATAGTCCCTGGAAATCACCTGGTGTGTCCTAATCATAAACAATCCCAAGTTAAAAGAAAATCTCTTTTCTCAATTAAGTAGAATATAGTTATTATCTGGAGAGGATCACAGTGCAATATGAAGTTATTAATTAAAATCTAGCCAATAATATGTACTATTCACATTTTTGTGAATCTAATATTTTTAATCCATCTCACAACTTACTCTCCCCTCCACTGCCTTGACGTGGAAAAATATCATCATACTATAATTTTTCAATTCATTTTTATTAATTTAATTACATATCTTAAGATACCCTGATATAAACAAGCAGTTGCAATCTTAAATCACATTCATATTCTTCAATTAATTTTAGAATAGTACATTGTTAAGGTTTCATTAAATTTTCTAAATTTCAGTAACCCCTGAGTTTTTTGGGTGTGGCCCAAAAACAACAACAAAAAAGAAGTAGTTTATGAACAAACATATAAATACACATAAATACATTTTTCTATATTTAAAGGTAATGTAACATTCAAAATAATTAATTTTATAATTAATTTTAATAACTTTATTATAGAATTATTTTTTAAGATTTTAGTTATTTAATTTTTTAAATATAAAATCATTTTATTTTAGGTAAGTTTAATGCTTTTCTAAAAATCTGGTTACCTCCTGTTAGAATGAGAACTTAGGAGTGGAACACGTCTCACTTTTTATAATGTTCCAGAAAGCTCAGAGCAAATTTAACAACAGCGCTATCACAGCAAGCATTTGTATCCTTATTTTCCTTGGCATTGCCATTTAGTTTCTATTATATTATTACATATATTCATCTTCTATTTTTTAAATTAGTATTTGAAGAGTGTTTGAACTAATATGAATTTATGTCAAGATAGATTAAAATAAAATGAAATTTCAGCCATCTTATTTACTAAGCATTTAATCTAAAAAAACACTATGGTAGAAAAGAACTCCTATGATCATTAATAACCCTTTTATTATCTGTAACAAATACTCCAGATTGAAGCATTTAAATAAGCTAGTGGTGAATATTTTCCTTCACATTATATCTGAAAAACCTACATTGTTTTCATGAAACATGGTCATGCATTTCCAATTGTACTAAACATCTATAAATTAAAAATCTAAAATGGTATATATTAATAATGTATGCTTAAATTTTCCTAGATCTTATTGTGAATATTTTTGAGAACCTGCTTCTTCAGGCAAAGAATAACATTTATCTTGTTCATCATCGGTTTCCACATTGCTATACATCTGGTGTCAGTATAAACAATTCTAAAGCCAGATGATAAATATTTTAGAGTTTGCCAACCATAAAATGTCTGTCAAAACAACTCAACTCTGATAATCTAGTATAAAACAACTGTAGACAATGAATAAGTGAATAAGACATAGAGAGACAATAAGTAATTGATGTGACTATGTTCCAATAAGATATAATTTATAAGCAATAGTGGTAGGTCTAGTACACTGACCTCTACTATAGAATATGATGGGAAGTAATTTAAGGTTGAATAAATAAAAATTTGAAACTTAACAATAACTAATTTGGAAAGGAATATTTTCATATCTAAAATAATAAATTGAGTATAGTAACTGTTTTGGTTTTTGATTAAAAATTGCATGTATTATTCTGAGGTAGGAAACATTGTAAATATTTCAAAGGAAATAAGGATAAAAGTTAGTATGCTTTACCCTTGGACAACTCTGGTTAATGTTATATTCAAAAATGTTCTTTTGGTTGTTTGAAATGTGATTTCACTGGTTTTCATTGTTATTTTTCCTAAAGGAGAAGAAAATAAAATTGTGTATTATTAAATATATCAAAATGCCATTTTTTCCTTGTCAATTATCCCCAAATTTAAACAGATTTTTTAAAGCTTCTAGTAAGAAGTTCTCTTAACAAATTATTGTGTACCATAAATGTAAGATAAAATCTTTAGATTAAAGTTATATAAAAATAGGAGCTTTAATATCATGAACCTATATTTCAACCCAAAGTATTTCTGGCCATTTTGTGACAAGACAGCATTTGTCCTACTTTGTCAATGCAGTTTTTTAATGATTATTGTCTTTGCACACTATATTTAGGTGTAATTATAATAATGGTCCAAGAATGAATATAATGAATGTATCTTTTTATGGTATATGTGAATAGTCATCACATCAAGAAATCACTAAAGTTGAGTTGAATGAGTTTACACAGAGAAGCTTCTTAAAGTACTTCCCATTGAGCTGTGTTTTCAAAGGGAGAGAAATAAATTGCCTGAAAGCATAGGAAAGGACACTTCAGACAAGGCATAGTGGATAATGGATGTATGGTAGAAGAGGCCTTAATTCTCCACTAAACTTTGCTAACTTAGGTCTAGCCTAAATAAAGAAGTATTAAATGAATACCTCCAAGTCATTTACCTCTTAAAAGCAAGGCTAATTTGTCCTCAGACACAGCTTTTCAATAGTTTGGCTCAAAGTCGTTTCTGCCGCTTCTCACACAGACTATAACACAATATTGATTTTTGTAAGCTTTGCAATTTCAATTTTTTCTGTCTACCATCTCTTTCATGCTCTGGTTTAGAATTTATCTCACCTGCTGGGCATACTGCTGGTAAAGACATTTAATCTGAACTTCAGCCATTTTCCATCTGGTCTTAAAGAAGAAAAGGTTTTTTAATCTCTGATCACTCAGCTACAGGAAAATACACTAACACATGACAAAAGAAATTAACTCTAATTATATTGATATGGTAAACCAAATCTTACTGAACTCTCTTTCACTTCTTTGGTCTGATGTACTTTTGGTTAGTACACACAAGTTGATTTACAAAATTGATCTATTAGATTTACAAACTGAAGAAAAAAGTTGGCAGAATTCTTTTTGAGGCTAAAGACATGTAGCTTAAAAGATAAACTTTGGCATATTAGATAATTTAATAAAAGTCATGAAATCATAAAATAGGCTTCAAAATTGATTATACATCTATTTAGTAGGGTAGAAAACAACACTAAAACAATCACTTGTTTCTGAGAGAAAACAGAGAAATGCACAGCTGCCACTTGCTTGAATCCATCCCCAGATGAATGGATCTGAAGCAGGGGTGCTGCAATGATTAAGGAAACAAGACCCTTCAACAGAAAATGGCTAAAGAAACTGTGGTACATATACACAATGGTATATTATGCAGCTGTCAGGAGAGGTGAAGTCATAAAATTTTCCTATATGTGGATGCACATGGAATCTATTATGTTGAGTGAAATAAATCAGAGGGAGAGAAATAGACACAGAATAGTTTCTCTCAAGTATGGATTTTAAGAAAAATAAAAGACATTATTGCAATAATGCCCAGAGACAATAGAGATGAAGATTAGAAGTACCAGCTCAGGATATTAAGCTCACCACAAAGATGGTGAGTGCAGTAAGAGAAATAACTACCTGGCAACTATCATGACAAGGGTAATGAGTTGAGAGAAGTAGAATGCCTGTCTTAAATATGACAGGGGGTGGGAGAGGAGGGAACGGGAAGCCATCGGTGGTGGGAATGTTGCACTGGTGAAGGGGGGTGTTCTTTATATGACTGAAACCCAACTACAATCATGTCTATAATCAAGGTGCTTAAATAAAGATACTAAAATTAAAAAAATGGGCCCAGGGGGTTTCCAGCCTCATTGATTGAGCACAGACTGTCCTGCCTCTTCTGATCTTTATTGTTCAGACTCAATCCACATGGGAGGAAAGAAAGACATATTAACAGACAAAAGTACTTAATGACAATCAAGTCTAGGTAGATCTTTACATCTCAAAAGGGGTGTGAGAATGAGGAAACTAGGGCAAAGTGTAGAGCAGGATGTGTGTTCTATGTGTTTAGCTACAGAGAAATACCTGTAGATAAAACCCAGTTTTTAGTTTCTAGTTTCTACTTAGGAATATGACCATAGAATTAGAAAAGGATTTTAGTTAATGCAAGATTCCATATGATTCATTTTCTTTTGTGGATGGGGGTTAGTGAGACTTGAATCCAAGGTCTCATACAGGCAAAGCATGCACTTTACCATTTGACTATGCACCAAGCAAAGATTTTGTATTTTATATTTTAAATGATCCTGACTTCTTTCAAGGGAGAGTTATGTCATACAAGAAGGATACAAAGACCACTCATTGAACTGGAGAAACTATTCACCCAATATTCATCAGATAAGGGGCTAATATCTAAGATATACCAGGTACTGACACAACTTAAGAGAAAAATACTTACCCCTTCAAAAAATGGGGTGAAGAAATGAATATACACTTCCTCAAAGAAAAAATATTATGATCAAAAGACACGTAAAAAATGCTCCACACTGATTATCAGTTTGATGCAAAGCAAAATAATCTCATGCTATGGAAATTGGCACACATCACAGAGAACAAACATAACCAGGGCTGCCTGGGATCCAGGTAGAAAGAAACTCTTATTCATTGCTGGTGGGAATGCAATCCAGTCAAGCCTTTCTGGAAATCAATAAGGAGATTCCTCAAAAAACTGGAAATTGAGTTATATATAATCCAGCAATACCACTCTTAGAGATATACCCTCTGAACACAAAAACACAAACAAAAATTCCCTCTGCACACCTATGTTCATTGCAATACAATAGAAAGAAAACAGCTCAGATGTCTGACAACAGATGTATGGCTAAAGAGACTGTGGTACATATGCACAATGGAATACTATGCCACCTTCAGGACGAATGAAGTCATGAAATATTCCTATACATGGATGGACATGGAAATTATTAGGCTGAGTGAAATGAATCAGAAGTATTGTATTAGATATTAATTATAAAGTCCTGAGATGCATGGAGTCGACCTGGCGCCTGCAGCCCCTTGGATGACTGCGAAAAAATGACCCACAGGCTGTCCAGTAGAAGTCAGGAGACATATAGTTTTATTTAGGCCCTAACACCAAGTGCATATTTCACATGACTTTTAAGCTAAGCAGCCTTTTTCCTATTCCTGTATCCATCCTGCTCTCATCTCTCCAAGCTGCTTCTGCCTTTCTGAGCCTGTTTTACCCTTTCCCCAGGCCATTTGAATTAACAACCACATATCTCTCCCAGTAGTGGGCTGGTAAGATTAGTATTTAGCCCTGGGGAGGGGTAACAAGAGGGATAGAGATAGACACAGAATAGTTTCACTCACCTGTGGGATTTAAGAAAAATAAAAGATAGTATGGTAATAATACCAGAGACCATAGAGATGAGGTTTGACAGGACCAGCCCATGATATGATGCTTACTACAAAGAGGAGTGAGTGCAGCAACTATCATGACAATGGTAATGAATGATGGAAATAGCATGCTTATCTCAAAGATAGGCAGGGAGTCAGGAGGAAGGAGACCAGGGGGCACTGATGATGGGAAGATTGCACAGGTGAAGGGGGGATGTCCTGTTTTTTATGCCTGAAACCCTATTACAAACATGTTTGTAATCATGGTGCTTAAATAGAGATATTAATTAAAAACTTAAAAAAGAAAGTGGGAGATCATTTAATAAATGTGAATTAAATGAACTTTAACTGGATACTTAGATTATTCGTTTATAATTTAGGAATATTTCCTGATTCTAAATATTCTTAGTATTAAATGAAGTAATCTAATTCCACGATCAAATATTTTTTTCAATTTAAATAATTATAATTCACAAAGGTACTGTGAATTTTCCAGTGTACCCTTTTAGAGCTTTTAAATTTCTGCTCCCCATACTTATTGTTTTAATCTCCATTGTCTGGTATGTAAAATAGAACTAAACAAGATGACTTTTGAGGTTACAACTTGATGATTTCTCCAAATGAGTTGCATAAGCATATATATTTTTCTCTGTGTCATTTTATAAAAACTATTTATTTTGAAATATGTGTCTAATCAAATATTATTGCTTCTGAGTCATTTGGCTAAGATCAAGTATAGTATTTAATCAGATATAATCTGAAAGCTAATATTTATAACTAGAGGGGAATCCTTAAAGCCCCAGAAACTTGATTAAAACTAAAAATAGACATTACCTATATATTGTTTAACTTTCTTCATTATTAGACATGAGTTACAAACTATTCCCATCCCATTTCTTGTTCTACTCAGTCATTTTAGATTAAGCAAAATTAGCTCAGACTATGCTGAGTCCACATGAACTCAATTATAAAGATTTCTGTAAGGGATTCCTAATCTCTGCTCCCAACCCCCAAGTCTGTTTTTAAAACATATTTTTATTTAAACTATCATATGTTATGAGTTAAGTATTTGCATAGCGATATGAATTCTACTGGGACATTTCATTACATAATTAGTCTCTTAGAAATTTCAATAACTAACCATTTTGCTCTGGGGTCTAAAGATAGGCTGTTTCTTCTTGCTGTAAATATAGACTTATTTCTGCCCGAAAGCAGGGGAGAAAATGGAAAGGAAAGCAAAACTCTTGTCCACAAGAGACTCATCAACCTGAGTAGTAAACACTCAAGCTCTCTCTACTTGAAAGTCAGACTCTACTTAGTGGGAGAAACAAAGATTAAAGAGGGAATGAAAAGGTAAAGTGAATACAGGAAGAAAAAAAAGAGCACTCGATCAGATGCCACCTTAGGGAAAGAGAAAAAGGCAGATGGCCATCCACACTGATATGTGCCTGAGTTACGATGTATTCACTGTTGAACCGGAGCCTTACTATGAAAGCTCTGAGTTATAAAGCAGTCTGTAGATTTCTTAAAAAAACAAAAATATCCTGGGAGATAACAACATGAAAGGGTGGAAAGCCTCGCTTCCATGTTTGAGGCCTTGAGTCTTATCCTTAGCACTGTTTGTAGTGCATGCACCCCTAATCCTGTTAGAGCTTTGAGACGAAGACCAATGAACCGTTAGTTCAGAACCCCTGGGACAGATATCTAGAAACAGAGAAACCTGAGCCTTTTATAGGAGATAACAGCAAAAAAACTTTTTTTTTTCACAGAAGTTTAAAGAATGCTCTTTATACTAGTGAGAATACACACACACACACACACACACACACACACACACACACACACACACACTTTCTGGGCCATACTTAGCTTAACAGTGCTCAGTGCTTACTTCTGGCTCTGTGCTAAGGGATTACTCCTAGGAGGGCACAAACTTAGATCAATTTTGTGCAAAGCACGTGTCCTACCCACTGTACTGAGAAAATGATTTTTAAATAGAATAAATTATACAAGCTGGAGTGGAAAAAGGGACAGTTTCATGTGAGCTTGTTCGTTTATTTGTCTTAAAGTTATTGAAAAGTATATATCTTTGAATCACCAGTCTACAGTTCTGGCCCAATATATAATTTTTATAGGATAACTAAAATCTATAAAGAAATGGAAGAATTGACTCTTTCATGTGAGTTTGTTTGTTTATTTTGAAGTTATTGAAAGGTATATATCCTTGAATTAGCAGTCTTGAGCACTGAATAAATTAAGTTGAAAGGATTTTCAGAATGCACAATATTACATTTTTATAGTTTTCCCTTTTATTGACGATATTACTTAATTTACGAAAGAGATTTTATTGCATATTTTATCTTACTATAAAAGTCAAATCACTTTCAGGAAATTAAGGTTGCATTTTGTCAAGGTGCTCAGCTAACTGGAAATTTTAAAAATGTCTACAGTCATAATCTTAATTTCTATGAATGATGGATGAAAAGAAAAAAGTGCAATGATCTTTGCCTTAAAAACATAAAAACCTATTAATGTAGATTAAATTTCCAGTATTGGGAGCTGTAAAATTGTTCAATGAATTTTATACTATTACCATCCACATGGGCATGACAAATTTTACTATCTAATCATAAAATTTGTGCGTTTATTATAAATTGCATGGTGCTATATGTTATAGATTAAGGTGGCTTTACTAAATCCTTATTTATTTATTTTAGTTATGAATGCATTAATAAATAAGACCAAAAGAAAGCAAAAAGGATGGCAAAAAATAGATATCCTTAAAGTAACCCACTAAGATATTTATTCATGGACTGCTTTCCACCATAATTAATATACATTAGTAATGAAATACATTAATAAAATACATTAATAATAAACATTAACAGAAGCTCTAATACAAATCAAAATATTGTCATTTTCACTAAAAGTTGTTAAGGAAATATAGTTAAATAAAAAAGATTTCTGAAAAAGCAAAGTATATTTTAATAGAAAAAGTCTCAAACTAAAGTACAGCTTTAAGAAATTTCCTGCTTGCAAAGTACAGATTACTTCCTTTGAATTAGTTAGCAAACGGGTAAACCCATCTTGCTTGGTCATTTACCATGGTAGCAAAACCTCAGAGAAAATAATGGGATTTATCAATGGAGGCTGGTAGGGAAAAATGACTCTATCAATCTATGATATTTTACTTTGTGTTCTCCATAATGTAACATGGTGATTCTGAAATTTTTCCTCTCAAACTAAAGTGCACGTATTGAGTTATATGTTGGTAGAAAAGTGCTTTCTGATTCTCAAATGTTTTTGTTTCACTTCATGCTTTATGTACATCCACTTTGCAGTCAAAGTGCATTTACTTCTCAATATTTTGAAGTTACTCATCTCTCAGAACTTTGAAGATATTCAGGAATGCCTAGCTTCATTTTGAAAAAGATATCAGAGTTTAGTCGAACTTCCTACTTTAAATTAAATAATTTTCTTTCTGGTGGTTTTTATATTGCTGTCTTTCTTTTGGGGCTGCAGCAGGTGGTCATTTGTCATGTTTGGAGCCAACCTGGGTTTGATTCTTGGCACTCAATTTTTGTCTCCTGAGCACATCATGAGTGCAGAACCAGGAGTAACATCACCAGGTGGCGCAAAAAAAAAAAAAAAAAAAAAGACAACAGGGAAGTCTAGATTCCCTTTATACGTTTAATACTGTTATAATAATACCTCTGATTCTGCTTATTCTCAAATTAAAGATAGCCTCTTACATCACTGTATTTTCTCCAATTACTCATTTAAATTTAATTTTATTTATTTCTTCTATTTTATATATATACATATATATTTCCCCAATATTTAATGTGCCTATGCAAAAAGAAACAAAAACAAAAAACAAAAAACCTTGCCACGCTAACTTCCATTTTCTTTGTTTCTGTTTCTTTCTTCCTTTGCTTCTTTCTTTCTTTCTCTTTCTTTCTTTGTTTCTTTGTTTCTTTGTTTCTTTCTTTCTTTCTTTCTTTCTCTTTCTTTCATTAACTTTCTTTTTTCTTTCTTTCTTTTTCTTTCTTTTTTTCTTTTCTTTCTTTCTCTTTCTTTCTTTCTTTCTCTTTCTTTCTTCTTTCTTTCTTTCCTTCTTCCTTCCTTTCTTCTTTCTCTCCTTTCATCCTTTTTCTTTTCCTTCCTTCCTTCCTTCTTCCTTCCTTCCTTCCTTCCTTCCTTCCTTCCTTCCTTCCTTCCTTCCTTCCTTCCTTCCTTCCTTCCTTCCTTGTTTTCTTTCTTTTTTTAATTTTCAGTCTCATTTTTATTGTTTGATTATTGTATTTGTTGCTGCGGTGCATTTTTGTAGTTGCTGATTTTGGTCTTATGTTTGATTTTTGTATTGTTTATTTTGTTGTTGGTTTCTGTTTGTGTGGGTTTTTTGTTATATTTTTCTTCTATTTTTCCCTTTCTTCTTTCTTTTTTTTTTTGGTTTTTGGGCCACACCCAGTGACGCTCAGGGGTTACCCCTGGCTATGCGCTCAGAAGTTGCCCCTGGCTGGCCTGGGGGACCATATGGGGCACGGGGGATTGAACCGCGGTCCGTCCAAGGCTAGCACGGTAAGGCAAGCACCTTACCTTCAGCGCCACCGCCCGGCCCCCCCTTTCTTCTTTTTAAATAGATATTTCTGACCTCTAGATGGACTCCTTCTGGGTTTTTTGTTTGTTTTGCTCTTTGGTTTTTGGTTTTTGGTTTTCGGGTTTTTCTTTTTTCATTTTCTTCTTTTATTTTTTTTCAAACAGAACCCCATAATTTGAATCATCTTGTTCTGCCACATAAATTGAGGGGGGAAAATGGATGGTACCAGAATTAAACAGTTGTATGAAGATTGAGTATAAATAAAAAAGGATCAGACTTAAACACCAAACCCAAAGTCGATGACAACAGAATCGATACCCAATCTTCAAAATGCTATACACATAGGGGCCCATTTATACTAGCAGTCCTGGGGGCAAAGGAGTGGGATGCTGGGAACAGGTTTGGAGGGAGAACAACACTAGTGGTGGGAATACCCTTGATTCAATGACACTATGCACTTTAAATACTACTGTGAAAGACTTGTAATTCACATTGGTCACAATAAAAATTATTTAAAAAAAAAAAAGAAAAAGAAAAAGAGGACCCGGAGCAGTGGTGCAAGCAGTAATGTGTCTGCCTTGCCTGCACTAGTCTTGGACGAACCATTGTTTGATCCCCTTGTGTAGCATATGGTCGCCCAAGCCAGGAGTGATTTCTGAGTGCTTAGCCTGGAATAACCACTGAGCAACACCAGGTGGGGTCCTAAAACAAAAAACAAAACAAAAAAAAGAAAATGAAAAAGAGTGTTGTCTTTTATGATATGCAATTTCCATACTATATAATTTGTTATATATTTAATTTATGTTTAAATTTAATTTATACTGAGATATACTAAATCTGGAACTTTGTTTTATTTACCATTCTGGAAATGTTATTTCCTTCTTCTCTCATTTTGGATCTAAAATAAGGTAGTTTCAAATTTCTCACTCCTATTATTGGGAGTTAATTGGGAGATAAATTTTCCCTAATTAATTGGGGAAATTAATTGAAATTCCCCAAAGAACTGATATAAAAAATTCCTATTTGTAGCAATAGTCTATATTGCCTAATATTGAGTAGGGTGTTTACTTTAGTGCTAGACATGTATGGGCAGAACCTGAGCATATATATATATATATATATATTTAAATGTGGACTTTTTTAAAATATAAATCTTTATTTAAGCACCATGATTATAAGCATGTTTGTAGTTGGGTTTCAGTTATAAACACAACACCCATCAAAACAAGTGCAACATTCCCACCCCTCCTCCCTCACCCCTGCCTCATTCTTTAACATTGTCATGTTAGTTGTTAGTCTAGTTATTTCCCTAACAGAGTTCACCACTCTTTGTGGTGAGCTTCAAGTTGTGAGCCAGTCCTCCCAGCCCTTCTAGTTCTTAACTCTATTATCTCTGGGCCTTATTACAATAATGTCTTTAATTTTTCTTAAAACCCATAGATGAGTGAGACTATTCTGTCTATCTCTCTTCCTCTGACTTCTTTCACTTAACATAATAGATTCTATGTACATTCATGTATAGGAGAATTTCATGACTTCATCTCTCCTGACAGCTACATAATATTCCATTATGTATCTGTACCTGTTTCTTTAGCCATTTATCTGTTGAAGGACATCTTGGTTGTTTCCAGAGTCTGGTTATTGTAAATAGCACTGCAATGAATATTGGTGTGAGGAAGGGATTTTTGAATTGTATTTTGTGTTCCTAGGGTATATCCCTAGGAGTGGTATAGCTGGTTCATATGGGAGTTCAATGTCCAGTTTTTTGAGAAATATCCATATTGTTTTCCATAAAGGCTGGACAAGATGGCATTCACACCAGCAGTGAATAAGAGTTTCTTTCTCTCCACATCCCTGCCAGCCCTGATTGTTCTTGTTCTTTGTGATGTGTGCCAGTCTCTGTGGTGCGAGATGATACCTCATTGTATTTTTTATTTACATCTCCCTGATTAGTGACATTGAATATTCTTTCATGTGTCTTTTGGCTATTAGTATTTCTTCTTTGAGGAGGTATCTGTTAATTACTTCTTCCCATATTTTTGAGACTATACCTTGTGATGCTCAGGGTTTACTCCTGGCTATGCACTCGAAAATCACTCCTAGCTCTTGGAACCATATGGGACTTGGGATGTAACTGAGGTCTTTCATGGATAGGCCACATGAAAGGCAAATGCCCTACCTCTGCACTATTGCTCCAGCCCAAGAATCTGAGCATCTTTTTAAAAAGCCTCATTTTTATAATGATTAAACATAAGAGTAAATTACAAGATTATATATAATATCCTTCAAAACATGAGTATTTTATTATTTTAATTGAATAATATTCCAATAGTTTTATTCTGAATAGCTAAGAATAGTTCTTGTAACCTATGGCCTCATAATTCATGCCTAAAATACCTATTGTGAAAGTCAAAATTAGTTTAAAATGCTCTAAATGGTTGACCCTGATCTTCACTTAGCATGGATTACTATTGTCATGAATAATGTAATTATTTATAAAAATATTCCATATCACTTTAGTGTTATTATAAAGCTTTTAGAAGCTTATTTATTGGCTTTTAAGTCACTTTCGGCAATGCCCAGGGATATTTCCTTACTCTATTTAGGAATACGACTCCTGGAGGGGGTGAGAAACCATGAATTAGTCATATACAAAACAAGTGCCTAACTCTGGTACAATCTGGGGATCAAATTAGCTATATGAAGGAAAGTGCTTAACCCTTATTTTATCGCCCTATCAATTTTTAAATAAGTTTAAAAGTATATATTAAGGAAGCAAATGATCCTTACTTAGCTACACTTTCAGCTCCTTATTTCTCTTTTAATTTTGGAATACAGGTACCTTATATAATTTTTGTTATTTTTAAGTAGTTTTTATTTAAAGAACCATGTTTTCATTTATTTATGTTTTTTTGGTTTTTTTGGGGGGACCACACCTGTTTCATATTCAGGGGTTAGTCCTGGCTAAGTGCTCAGAAATTGCCCCTGGCTTGGGGGAGGAGGGGGGGCATATGGGATGCCAGGGGATGGAACTGCTGTCCTTCCTTGGCTAGTACTTGCAAGGCAGACATCTTACCTCTACTGCCACCTCACCAGCCCCTAAAGAACCATGTTTTACAAAGTTACTGATTGTTAAGTTTTAGACATATAACACCAATGTTCATCTTTCCAGTGTCCTCATATTCCAAGTCTGTGTAGCCTCTCTCCCTCATGTTCTACCCTCAGAGGCACATTTCAAAATTTAGGGGTTGCAGCTTAATTCTTATGTTTTCATTGATGCTGAATCTGTGTTTTGGATATATAGGTATATTAGTCTCTCACATCACCAGTATAATTAAAGTACTGATCCCTGCTTTTTTTTTTTTATTCCCCTTTCTCATTTTCTTTCTTCCACCTTGATTTCTTCTCCTCTCTGTCTTTCTCCTCTCTACACTCTGAGATCAAGAATAATATAGTGAGGCTGGAGAGATAGCATGGAGATAAGGCATTTGCCTTGCATGAAGAACAATGGTGGTTCGAACCCCGGCATCCCCAAGCCTGCCAGGAACGATTTCTGAGCCTAGAGCTAGGAATAACTCTGAGCACTGCTGGTTGTGACCCCCCTCAAAAAAAAAAAAGAATAATCTAGTCATTAAATATTTTACATTTCTGTATCCAGCTGTTCCATATAACACATGTAAGTGAGACCATCCTGTTTTTGCCTATTTTCTTCTGGCTTACTTCACTCAATATAACATTTTCCAGTTTCAATAATGTTTCAGTACATTATATATTATACATACATATACATATGAGTATACTGTTCCTTAAAGCTACATAGTATTCTATCATCGCAATTTATTCATATGTTGTTGGACACAAAGTACTTGGCACTTTGGTTCCATATCTTAGTTTTTGAACTATTTGAAGCTGTGATTAATGTTGTGCATATGTTCTTTTAAATGAATGTTATTAAGTCGTGGAGGTAGATACCAAAAGTGGAATTGCTGGGTCATATGGAACCTAAATCTAAGTTTACTGAGTATGCTCCAAATTGTTTTCCATAGGGATTAACCCAGACAATATTTCTACCAGTAATGGATAATAGTTCCTTTCTACCATATCTCCACCAACACAGATTTTTTTTCTACTATATTTTGTATGTTGAATTGGATTTCCCCAAGGATAGGGATTCTAAGAACTTTTCCACTTGCCTAATTATCTCTCTCTCCTTGAGAATGTCTGTTCATGTCTTTGCCACATTTTAGATTGATATTTAGTCAGACAATGTTTGAGCACTCATTCTTTCACCATTATACACTTCCTGCCACCTATATTATATTTCAATCTACTCTCTAGATTTCTATTGAAGCACCTATTTTTTTTCGTGCAAACTTTGGTTGCAATTGAAATAGTATCATATAATCACTTTACCTTCTCTCAGCACATAGCACTTGTCCAAAGTGATCATTTATGACTAGTATTGTCATGATGGTGCCTTCTTAATTATAATGTCATGCACTCCTTCTTTGAGAAAAGTTTTCTACAAGGACCAGTCTTCCTGGGCCTTATTTCTATTATCACTGAATATTATTCTCATACTATGTGTTTTTTTCATAAATCATACAAATAAATGAGAATGCTCATTCTATTTCTATCTCTTCCTCCCTATTTCACTCAGCATAATATTCTATACGCCTGCTGATGTATAAGCAAATTCCATGACTTCATTTTCTATGATAGTTGTGTATTATTACATGGTGTAGATGTTCCATAATTTCTTTATCCACTTACGTATTCTCAAGCACATGGAGAATTTTCAGTTTCTGGCTATCGTGAAAAGTGTGGAATGAACATAAAAGTGCAGAGTTCTTTTCTGTATTGTGTTTTTGGGCTTAGGATATATTCCCAAAAGTGAATATATTCCAAGTGCTCCTCTCCACACTTTTGATGTTTTTGAAAAAAATAATTGCTGACCTTTGTGAGTACTTTAAATATTCTGATGTCAACCTTTCATCTGATTAGTTAAAAGTAAATATTTTTTTCGATTAAATTTATTGCCTTGTAGTTTTAGCTTGTGTTTCTTTTGCCTTGAAATTTTTTTAATTTAATGTGGTCCCTTTGTTTATTTTTTATGTTATTGCCTTTGCTAGAAGACAAAGATCATTAGATTATTAGAATATATTAGATCATTGAAGATGCCTTTAAGGTTCAAATATTGGATAGTTCTGTCTATATATACTTCAATACACTTTATGGTTTCAGATTCAATCTCAAGGTCATTAATCCACTTTGAATTTTGTGTAATATGTGAGATATGAATTTAGCTTTAATTTTTTACACATAGTTACCAATTTTCCCAGAATAATATTTAAATAGGCAATATTTAATTATTTATTTATATTATTTAATTTTATGTTTTCAGTTTATCAAAAACTATATCTATGGACTTTGTCATTGGGTATTCAATTTAACCATATCACAAAGGAACTAATCCAGAATACCAAATAATACAAATAGAATTGAAGGAGTTAAAAAATAGAATAGTAAGCCAAAGCAACAATTCTATTATATTGAATACAAAATACTAGCCATCACCAATAAGCATTGACAAACAGGAAAGAGAAATAAATGAATGTAAGAAAATTTAAGATCCTTGATAGATAAGGAAGAGGATAATCTGAACCGTAATAATACCAGAAAGAGAGAGAAAAAATTCCAGTGGAAAAAATAACAATAAAAATTTTTCTTGATTTCTGGGGAAAGTCACCTGTACAGATTTAAGAGAACTATAGAATCTCAAACAAAATGAACTCAAGCAAAACAATACCAAGACACATAGAAAGTCAAAAGGTAAAATGAAAAGACAAACTAAATATGGTGAGAAAGAACATTCAAATACAAGGGAAACAGGTAAGAATTGCAAGTCTTACAAGCAAGGTAAGAATGGAATGGCATATTCAAAATACTGAATGGCAAAAAAATTTCCTCTGGAGTTCAATACCTTGAAAAATCTATCATCTAGTCTTGAGAATGGAATAATTGATAGACAAGAGCAGTATCATATTTGCAACAACTAAACAAATACTGGAAGAATTACTGAAAGAGTTTCTAGTTTCTATTAAAAAAAATAGACATTTGCAAAATCAACTTGTTTCCACACACAAAAAAAGTGCAATATATGGCTTTTTATATCATTAATCTCTCTCAATGCCTAGTCTAAACTAAACCTCCCTCTAAATAGGCGTGGAGTAACTAGATAAATCATGAAAGAAAATCTGGAGACACACCTAACCTCAGAGGACAAATACAGATTCAGAGTGAAAGTAAGGCAAATAAAGCAATGAATAAAAATAAAGTGGGGCAGCCAAACTTGTAGCATACTAAATAGCATTCAATATAAAGAAATTAATTAGAGATGGATGAACTCTACTTACTGACTAAGTCATTAAGAAATACAGTCATCATTTATTAAATGAAGGCCTAGCAAAGTTCATAAAGCTTCTGTTTACAAACCTGAAGAAACACAGTAGTAAGAGACTTTATACACTTACACTGCTAGACAGATCTACCAGACAGAACATCAGTAAAAAGATGAGCCCTAAATGAGGAGCTAAATAATAATTGGTCTTGCTAGACATAAACAGGGTTAATTTCCCTCCCTGCCCACACGAAAAGAGTACAAATTCTCTATCTTAGAGCATATTTTAAACATACATAAATCTATGCCTTTTGCTTAACTGATTTCTAGATAATTGATGATTTGGGATACTACTTCTTTTGTTGGGTGAGAGGTATTGGGTATAGTTGGATGAGAGCCACTTATTCCTGGCTCTGAGCTCAGAATCACTTTCTTGCAGTGCTCGGGTGAGCATATAAAACAGATAGGTTGCTTGAGCTCAAACTTGGGTCAGTCTTGTGGAAGGCAAATTCTTAACTTACTGTATAATCTCACCAGCCTCTGTAACTTTTCAAAATCAAATAAAAATATATTTATTCAGAAAAAATAAAGCATATGCCTGCAGCATAATATATTCTGTGTTAATATTCTACTTTAGCAGATTTGCCTAATTATACAAGTCTTGTGGCACAAATTTCATCAGAAGTCATGTAATGGCACACGCACAAGTTATGTATTAAGTAGGCTGTATGGATGCTAATACTGGTCCAGTATTATATATTTTATATATTATATTTATATATATTATATTTTATATATTATATTTATATATATTATATTTATATATTTATTCATTTTGTTTGAGATTCTATAGTTCTCTTAAATTTGTACATATATATTTATATTATATATTTATAATATATATTATATACTGTATCTGATAAAAAGTTTTCAGCTTCTCATGTAGAGCTAAAACAAGCATGTGCAATGTCATGTCCATTAAGAAACTCAGTAACTATAATGGCCACACTGAGCTCTTTATCACTAACACTAACATGATTAATGTATTAATATCTATTCATATAAAACTTGATATATGTCACATTAAGTTAAAATTTAAATTTCATGCAACTAAATATTTGTAAGAGAAATTTATTTAACTCAGTAATTAAAGAGCCAATTTATAAAATGTAAAGGCTAACTTGGAGCATTTGAGGAGAATATATACACTTCCATGAGCATTCAAACTAATATAAACATGTTACATAATAATCTGGTTAATATTCCTAAAGCAATGAAGTGATATATCTCTTCTATAAGGAATCACAACGTTTGAACAAAATTCATGAGCACTGCTATATACAAACATTATTTACTAATATTTCCACGAAATTAGCTTCTGGCCACAAAATTAACACATCAAATAGCATATAAATAGGGAATAAATTAAAAATGCAGTCTCTTGTAGAATAAGATATAGACTAGAATGTTCTATGCTACAAAAATTTTGCTTATATTTTCATTTCCAGGACTCAATTCAAAAAACTGATGAGTATATTAAAATTATAAAAAAATGAATAAAGTTAAATAAGCATAAATTGTGCTGAAGTTGTTTTCTCTGAACATATAAATGATGACTGAATCTGTTTTTTGATAATTTAGAAAGTTATGTTTATTATCTTTAATTGGATATTTACTATATTTACTTGAACATTTTTATCTAGCATGATCTGTGTTAATACTATATATTGTTATGTAATCTCTGGCATTGAATGCATAATATTATATATATATATATTTACATTTTGAAATTCATTATAGATAAAAAATTAATGAAAATAAAAATGAATACCTTTAACATCAGGATCAATGTTATCTTTCCTTTTTTTCGTTTTTTATTTTGTTTGTTTTTGTTTTTTTGGTGGGGGAGAGCCACACTCAGGCACTCTCAGTAGTTACTCCTGGCTCTCCAATCAGAATGAACTCCTAAGGGAATCAGGGACATATGGGTTGCCAGGTTTTGAGCCAGGATCAGCTGCATGTAAGGCAAATGCCTTAAACACTGTGAAATCACTCCAACTCATTATCTTTACTTTTAAGCATTTAAAATAAAATTGTTGTCTATTCTCTCTTGAAAAATTTGATTTCCATGAATATTGTTTTATAATATAGGAATTTTTCTTTCAGGTATCTAAAGAGTAAGTAAATTTAGCTCATAGAGTTTAAAAATGACCTCTTGTATGTTTCCCTAATGCTTCAATATTGTTTTAGCTTAATCAAAAGTTGCTTTTTTTGTAGGACAAAATGCT
>PVKC010011573.1:0-24549 GCA_004027635.1 Crocidura indochinensis
TTTTCTCAGGAAGATGACTACCTTGGTCTTTAAACTTTATCTTTTATGTTTTTCTACAACAAATATTGGATAATTTATTATAAAACTTTGTTTTTATAACCATTCTTCCAAAATATTTTATTTTTACCTGGCAAATATTTGTTATAATAAAGGTAAAGAACAGTTAGATTAAAAGAAAATATTTCTCTTAAAATATGGTCAAGGTTTTATATATTCTAAAAAGTAATCCCTTAAAATGTATATAGAATTACTTGTCTTTTTAAAGATATAAGCCATAAAAAAGAATAATATAGTGCAAGAATAACACATCCACATCAAGTTTATCTCAATTAGATAAATGAATTTATTTTTAAAATTGGACAGCATAAGTAGAGCAAGAGTCTTTTATACACCATTACCAATCTTGTCATATTGTTCCTGTTGTTAAAGATAATCACTAATATGGTTTTCCTGTGTATTCCTCATGAGTATAAAATTAATTCCTTTATAAGTGAAATTTGCCCCAACTAAAATAAGTAGTTCTATGCAGAGATGGAGATAAATTCTCTCATCATAAACAGCATTGCCAAAGTATGTGACAAAGACTCTTAATACATTATTTGTTTTAAAATTTTGCATATGATTTCAAGTGTATTTTTCTAGTTCTCTCACAAATTACAAATCTATATGCCTGAAAATATGTATCTATTATTACTTGTCAAATTAGAACAACTTTTAGATCTTAAAATCATAGTATCCATCTTAAACAATACAAAAATGTCTGTTTTTATGGAATATCTACTCTGCTCTCTTTCAGAACTTCTGGTTCTCTTACACCAGATAGTTTTATGTTTATATATAATTACATTCAAGAGATGAGACAGAGAGAAAAACTGCCATATCATTATGAATAATCCTTTTCAGTCTGTGTTGATATATGGCTGTTTTGAATCAAACTGAGTGGCTCTAATTCTACTATAAATAAAAAACCCTGAGTATTTTCATTTGGAGCTTTTTAAAATTAAGAAACACAATATCTATAAAATGTACTATTCTCTGTAAAGGTACGGAAGTTTCAAAATATTCCAGGTACTAAATAATTATGAGGTTTATATTTTCCAAAAAAATCATATGTCACTGAAGAGGTAAGGCAAATGTATTCAAGAGATGAGGCACATTATTTGCATGTAACTGCAGTGACAACAACCCTGTTCCAATCCGTGACACAAATCCCTAGAAATGCTCAAGAAAAAGAGCATTCTCATGGATCATTTTTGGATGCAAAACCAGGACTAGCAGTGTACTACTGGACATTGTCCATCTTCCACCCTCATATTATAATAAGCTTCACTATATTTTAAAGTACTGTGAAACTACAGTTGCCAACAGTATAAATCGCTAATAACATAAAAATAATTTAGCTTCTAGATTAAGGGGACTTTTACCAACTTTAACTCTTTAAAATCAAAAAGATCTTCAGATGGGTCTCTAAGGTTCTTTTCTATTCCCATACAATTAATATATCTTTCACTTATGTTCTGGTAGACATTTCCATCTGAGAACATCTGACTTATTTAGCATACAATATGCAAATTATCATAAGTGTCCCTTTATATTAGACAAGGTTGTGAGACCAGAGGGATAGTTCAGCAGGTAGGGTATTTATCTAGCTAGAACATGGCTGACCTGATTTTGATCACTGGCATCCCATATTGTCCCCTGAAAGGAGTAATTTGAGTGCAGAGCCAGAAGTAATCCTTAAATGATGCAGGCTATGACACCCACCCACACACCCAAAGAAAAGAAAAGAAAAGAAAAGAAAATGTGTTTAAGTACACCTCATATCTGATTTCAAAGATGAAGTTTATTTATCTATACACTTTAGCCTAATTATACTACAGTTTGGACATGTGATTTCTATAGTGGTTATAAATAGTTTGCTATAGTGGTTTTGAGTATAAATTAATATCATATTTGTACATCAATACATTAGTACAAACAAGCCACCCTCAATTTGTTTTAAATTAAGAGAACTAGAGCAGTTTTAGGCATTTTAACACTGAGTTATTAAAAAACTAAAAGCAGAGCTTTGTATATTGATCAAATATATCCTTAAATTCAATAAAGTAGGAATTTTATGAAATGAAAGATCGTGTTTTCTGCTTTCTTTAATAAAGGTTTTTGGTCCCACTTGAATAAGAATTGTCAATGCAGTCAATGCTTACAAGAATAATTTTTAATTTTCAGCACACAATTTACGACCCTTCTCAGTTCAGCCTTTTGTCTCATTGACCACAACACCATAATATTTCTTGAGTGCAACCTTGACTTTGAGACCTTGGTTATTTAGGAGGAGGTATCATTACTGCAGTTTTCTTCAAGAAAGGAGTGGAGGGGCAAAATATAAATACAATAAAAAGAAAGGATAGATTCTGGGTCTGTAGCAATGGTACAGTGGTAAGGATGCTTTCCTTACAAGTGGCTGAGCTGAGTTATGTCTCCAGTGTCCTACCTATTTCCTGAGCCCACCAAAAGTAATTCCTAAATGCAAAGCCAGGTGTAAATCCTGAGCACTGATGGGTGTGGCCACAAAACAAAAATAAAGGGGGTTTGAGAAATAGCACAGCGGCGTTTGCCTTGCAAGCAACCAATCCAGGACCTAAGGTGGTTGGTTCGAATCCTGGCATCCCATATGGTCTTCCGTGCCTGCCAGGAGCTATTTCTGAGCAGATAGTCAGGAGTAATCCCTGAGCACCGCCGAGTGTGCCCCCCCCCCCAATAAAAAAAATAGGAACGGAGTCAAAGTCAAAGAAGAATATTACCTAGGAGTTTCTAAACTTTTTCATTTCTGTAAATGCATCCATCAGCACTTCTCTCTGAAAAAAAAATCTATAAACTAGCCAAGGAACTTCTTCACATTATGTGAATGAGAAAATAGCCACAAGGAAAGTGATAGGAAATGTTAAGACATACCTTTACTTGTAGTAAATGCCATCCTTGTTACAGTGACATCTAATTTCTACAAACTGCTCCCACCCCTAATTCTTCCTTGGAGAGTAATATTTGGAACCATATACAGACCTTGACTTTTAAAACTCCCACCCAAATAGCAAATGCCCAAGACACTTATTTTTGAAACTCACTGGAGCTATGCGCATAACAATTCTATAGGAGGAAGTAAACAAAACAGCATTCTTACTAGAGAACTAATAAGTGAACACTACCGAGGGTTATTCCCCCAAGGCTTAGCAAGGAAAATTTGACAAAATCTGCCATGTCTTTGCGTTTCTCTGAAAACTTTCCAAGATGGACCTGTGGAGTTAATTTCTAGTAGCACGCAACTAGGGACTGGGTGCAGTTTTCCCTAGAGACAGGGCAGTTGGCAGATACTTTCCTTGCTTTCTTATTTTGGTCCCTAAAAGAAGCTTATAACGTATCTGGCAGCCCAGATATTGACTCTCCCATCTTAGTATTGGACTCCCAGATCACTTGTCTCTGGGTGTCCATAGAGCTCATACTCATGAGTCCCATGAAATTGCAGCAGAGAAATAGTTTTATTGGGTGCAAGTACTGAAACTAATATAGAATATTTCTCCATTCCAACTCTATGCAGTTCCCCTCACTTTGATTTTTCAGCCCAAAGGAAGCAAGCAGAATCACTTAAATTCCAATATTTCCCTAAAAGGGTTGTGACAGCCTAATTTGAAGCTTCTGCCCCAAATACCTGACTTATAACATCTCTAGAAATTGGCTGTGATTCTCAATCAAAAACTAGGAGGCAGTAGAGATGACTTTGGCCAGTGTTAAATGAATGCAAACACCCTAAAAATACTATCAAATATTTACTAGTACACTAAAATTATCCGACACCATAATCAAGGAACCTTTATTTCAAGGATAAAGAATAGCTCTGCACCTGCAAATCAATAGAAATTATGAAACATAACAATAAAATTAAAGATAAATATCAAGTGATTTTATCAATGGCAACAGAAAAACATCTGAAAATATTTTATATTTTTTGATGATGAAAACACTCAAAGACTAAATATAAAGGTATGTACCTTAAGATAAATAAAAATGTATGTATAAAACCCCACTGATAATATTAGAATCATTACTGAAAGGACATAAATGCTCAGTTATCTACGTTGTTACTCACATGAAATTATAAACTCTAGTCATGGAAATCAGTTAAAAAGTTTAAAAGAAGTGACTTACGCAGTAGGAAAAAGTGCATCATTACTTTTTGTAAATAACAGGATGCTCAGTGTTAAACATCCAAACAAATCCACAAACTTTGGGGACCTGTACTCATTTAATTTTGGAAACAACTACAACCTTATTTCACAAAGGATCACATAGCTGACATGAGCAGCATCTTTTTCTTGTTGTATTCTCTTTGTTCAAACATGAAGTGACCTCCGAGCACAAGTCTCCCCATGTCTGCTGCAATACAACTTAAATTAGTGAACTAGAACTTACCAAATAACTGAGAATCTGAACAGCAAGTGCTTTCCCAGTCTCAGATTCATAAAAACAACTTTCTAGAGTCTTTTAATTCCAAGTGTCCCTTTGGGAAAAAAAATTAGTTCTAAGGACTTGGTACCACAAAGACTTCCCCTCGAGCAGACAGGCAGGAAGACAGGGAGATCCGAGTAATGTACATCGGAAAAGGACAATTAAGTCTCCAACCTACTGAACTCCAGTCACATGAGGACCAGCAATCCACGGAGATACAAAAATAAAGTTAAGATAAAGTTCTAACTGGTATGAACACAATCTGGACCCTCAGGCAATAAGAAACTCCAGTCAGAACAAAAGGCATGTGAGAAGAACATGAAAGAAGAAAGACTACCAAAGTTCCAAGCACTTCCCCTTGATACATCCTAGTAACAGACTCCTACCTACACAGAGTGTCAAGTGAGGTAAATTTGGTAGAAACCCTATAAAATTAATTTTGCAGTGGCAAGTAGAGTGTATTTCCCTTTTAGAAGGTTTTACTACATCTCAGTTTCTCAACTGGAGATATGTATTTTTGTCTCTTTCCCCTATGGAAAACCTACATTATACCTAAATATTTTTCTATTTCTCTTCTCTCAGATTTCCAGAAAAAATAAATTCATTTCATTCACTATATCTCCTCTTTCAGGAAATATTTTTTGAGTGAAGACAATTAACCTGGGTAGACATTAATATTGCCTGCCTATTCCTGCAAAAAGCATTCCTTATTCTAGTAAGAGGTCACAGCTACCTGAAACTCAGGTGGTAGGAACACAACTCCTTTTCCCTGAGATGACTGACCACAGCCTCAAGCATCCATCCCATATAGCTTTTTTTTGGCAGATTTCATCAATTGAAACCCTCACAGGTAATTTCCTGGGTGACCAAGGCAAGCTGAAAAGGAAAACGAAGGGATTCTCCCTGTCTTGAGGCTACTATGCTCTTTGTTCTCCACTACATGTAAGTAAATTGAAACATAATCATTTTCTTTGAGATAATAATGGACATATTATAACAAATGCACTGACCATTTGAGGAAAAAAGTCCCAGTTACTGCCAGACAGTGGCATCTTCTCTTATTATTTAGTTTCACATGGGCATTCTTGTTTTAAAACAGTATATTCAAACTACTACAAAATGCTTGCAAATTCTCAAGATATTTTATTTGCGATTTTATTATTTGATATGCTATTCAATTCTAATAATTTTTAATGTTGTTTTTCTCTTTTGTCCTATAAAAACTAAAGAAGAAGGAACATGTGTGAGACAGATCTGAGAATGTAATTTATGTTCTATCTTATAAGGCTTCAGAGATACGAATATTTCAAGGGAGTCTTCTTCCTAATGTGTCTTTGTGACTTAAAAAGTTAACTTAAAAGTCAACTCCTTAAAAGTAAACAAAAGAACTAGCAAAGTGCACAATGTCAGAAAATCTCTAATAAATAGTAGTTGCTTACTCATATGTACTAAAAGCAGGGAATGAGAGTTTTTAAAAAAATATGGGAGGTAAATAACTGAGAAAAAATAAAAAAAATAACTGAGAGTCTAATCTACCAATTAGCAGGATTATAAAATAAACTCCTATAGTGTTAGGTTATAAAATGAACTTGTTCTTGTTATGTGCATTTAAAATATATATCATTTACATACAGTTAGCATTTGGCTCCATATAGAAGAAGTAACTTGTATCCAGAATAGACTAATGGTTCTGGGATGTTTCAGAGAATAGAAACATGCTATCCTCTGAAAACTCACAGTTATTCTAAATACAGATCACCTTAAAAGAGAACTTGATCTAAAGAAGCTTGCAACATTTGGGGAAAAAGAACGATTTGGGATTAACTGAATAAGGCAAGCTTGACCATTGTAATAGAAGATAGTGTCTGTCTGGTTCTCTTGTAGGTAATATCTAAGACTGGAAGCAAAACACAAAGGAGAAAGTTCACAATGGATAAAAAGGATTTGGTATGCACAATCTTAGAATATAGAATTTAAAGTTCTATTTTGTTAGCATCAATGACCGCATGCTGACTTGTACATATAAAACTTGCATTCACTAAATAAATATAAAACTCAAACCATTATTAGTAAAGAAAAAAGATTGATAAAATGTTAATAGGTTGAAAGATGAATAAATACTATTTTTATTATTCTCAAATTTGACATATTTCATATTGAAAAATAAAAAATGCCTCTAGAAACCTCAATGAATATTTGTTTTCATTTTTATAGCATTACACTTATAACTTGCAAAAAAATGTTAAGGGGAAGAAGTGGAAAACGAACAAATATACTCCAGTTCCTAAAAAGTTGATTACAGTGCTTGTAATTAACAATGCAAGCCAAACAATCCGAATGCCATGAGTTTGATCCTCGGTACACTGTGCCAAGTATAGTTAGGGGCATTCTTGCTGTTCTCCGTCCCCTAGAATCACAGAAGATCTTAAAGTCTCTACCAGACAACCAGATTCTGTGACCACCATAAGTAAAGTGTATGATTTCTGGCAAATGCTACACCTGATAAGATTTGTTAGCACTGTGGTCAAAAGTGAGACCTCAGCAAAAAAAAAAATGTATATGAGCATTAGTGTCCTCTCATGAACACTGCAACCAGAATGTTGAGAAACACCATAACTAATTACATGCAACTCTTGGCAAGAACTTGTGTAAACACCATAGTCAAGAAAGTACAACCTCAGAAAGCAACATGAACAAGCATTGTGAGCCTGCAACAACAGTGTCCAAATAAAAAGAAAGAAAATAAAAACGTTCCACACCCATTAGTGAGGTAGAGAAAAGAGATATATCACAGACAAAAGCTATGTGACTTGAGAAAATAGCAAAGTCTATTGGTGAAGGGTTCAATCTCTCAAGGCTCTGAACATCTTCATAAACACCCTGCCACATTTGAGATCACTCTAAAGACCAGTCTGTTACCTGTATTTCTGACATATTGGCTATAAATCACGCTCCTATGATCCTCTATTTGGGTTTTATTATTTCCTCAGGAACTTACAAAAGTTCACTTTCCTGATAATAATTTGCTGTTAAATGTTATATGTCACTAAAACCTGATAGAAGAACGAGGTATGAGAGTACTAGGTATGGGAGGTAGATAGAATGGCCAGGTATGTAAGGTAAACAGACAAACTAAGTATGGCTAAAGGATGTAGAATTTCCATTTGTTCTTAGAACATACCACTCTTACCAAATCTCAACTTTCACCAAACAGAAAGATCTCCAAATCTTGTATTTCGGAGTTTTCTAAGGTTGGCACACATACTCAATCAACAATGGCTATTGACAATAAAACTGTGACTCTTTACTGATTCAACCTCCAGTTCTCTCCCCTCCCCACAGTTGGAGGTACAACAGTGATACTTTCAACTCTCAATTTCATAGATGGTGTCTCTGACAAGCAGTCCACATCCTAGGTGTAATGAAAAATTAGTGAGATTCCTTGCTGACTTTCATGCCTTAGGAAAAAAAAAACAAAAATGTTAGAAGCAAACTGAGACAAAAACCAAATACACACTTCTTACTATATATCACAAGTTCATAGAGGAACTGTTATTTCACATAAAACTTATGGCATAAATTCTCTAATGAGGTTGCTAAAGTATCCTATATGTCCAAGTTATTTAAATAATGTATGAATGATTTATTATGAAGCACTCCTGAAACTTTGTTTAAATGTTTTATAATGCAAATTATTGTATTGCAAATTATTTTTAAGACAGTAAAGAAATAGTGTGCATGTGTCCACTCAGACTGATATCCTCCTGACCATCACTGGATGCAACCCTCCCTGGAGATCCCCCAAGATGTGGATGGAGAAATGACTTTGGTTCTCCCAGCACTGCAAGTTGAGGAATTATTACTTTCTTTTTTTAATTTTTTAATTTTTTAGGGGTCTACACCCTGTGACATTTAGGGGTTACTCCTGGTTCTGTGCTCAGAAATTGCTCCTGACTCAGGGGATCATATGGGACCTCAGGGTTCCAACCAAGGTCAGTCCTGGATAGACTATGTGCAATGCAAAAGCCCTACTACTGTGCTATCACTCTGACCCCTGACTTTCTTGAATCCTTACACTGAACCTATGACCCTGGTGAGCCAAATATTTCAAGAAGTAGCCTTGGTCCCTAAGTACTACCTGAGAATCTCCTACTTCTTCCATAAAAAAATAGCTGTTGCTTTTGAGCAGAAAAATTTAAAAGTAGTAGTTCTACAAATTTGAGATTTCTCAATTTTTCATATGAAAATTGTTTGTGTTAATTTCTTTGTACCTAAAGCCTAAAGTTATTTATCTTAAGATTCATATGATAACAAAGAATAGTTCAGTTAAAAAATAAACATGCTCTTGTATTGAAATAATGCTGATTCAATATTTCTCCTAATTTTTAAATTTCTCTTTGACTGTAAAGAGTAATAATATAAACAATGATGGACCTAAAATGAATTAGTTTAGTTTAAAATGCATCTCTTAGATGCTTTGATTTTTATCTTCTTACTAGTAAATGCAATCAATAATATCTAGCATTTTACCTTTCAGAATTAATCAATAGAAAGAAGATGGTATTATAGTAAGGATTAAGCAAGATTTCTTATGAGAATAACATTTATGATCTGTTGAAAATTTGACATATAGTAACATTTTATAGAAGCTGACTTAATTTTTCCTACAACATTTCAGATGGATATTTCAACTCCACTTTGCAGATAAAAATAAATTCAGTAGGCGTCAGGTCATACAGCTAGTAATTGCTGAAATTAAATTATTACTTTATCTCTTTCTATTTTCACCCTACCTGCTGTCTCCTATAAAACTAAGCAGGAAGGGCTGGAGTGATAGTACAGTAGTAGGGCATTTGTCTTGCATGCTGCTGACCTAAAATGGATCAGGCTTCGATCCCCAGCATCTTATATGGTCCCGTAAGCCAGGAGTGAATTATGATAACTGTGCCAGGTGTGACTCAAAAACAAGCTAACAAATAAAAACAAAAACAAAAAAAATAAGCAGGAAATTCCCAAATACAAGTACATCTTATAAACTTTAGATTTATTTAGTGAATGATTTAGGAAATGATCCCAAATTATTCATCAGTGGTAACATAAAAAGAAAAAATGTACATAATATTCAATTATGTTCTTTCATTTCCCTTTTGCTCCGAATTATTCCTAATAATGAAGAGCAATGAAAAATTTTGATCCTTGAATAAGAAACTTGGAGGAAAAATAATCTTCAGGGGTGTTTTGTTTTGTTTTGTTTTGTTATTCTTACTTATACAACATAGAGTGTCAATTAAAGCTACCCAAATAATAGCAAAGGTAGTTATTTGGTTGTAATTTGTCAGCAGATTTGTCTTGTCATTTGTTCCTTAAATGAAAATCCTGAATCAATAGTGGAACCATGTGGCAAACTGGCATTGAACTAAAGTTTATTAGAAGCTGAGAGACAGGGGAGCTCAAGCATATTTGAAATTCTACATTTGAATTTTTATTACTCATGTTGATAATCCTTCATACATAAAAGTCATAAATCAGTAGGCAGTACTAGGGAGCCACCTGCTGGAATAAGTGGCTGGATTTTTGCATTCATGATACCATGGTATGTGCATTTACTTATTTTTAATTCAATTAAATTACAAAATTAATCATTATTAGCCATAGATAGCTTTTTCAAAAATACTCTTAGACTATATTGATAATGCTATTGGGCACCATTATAAAAGGCAAAAGTTTAAAGTAAAAATGGTAAAAATGAAAAGTAACATGATTGAAATGTGAAAATACAAAAATTTAAAAATTTCAGTAACGATTCTTAGTGTTAAAAGTAGATTTCCTATTACTTCAAAGGACCATTTTTCTTTGTCTTGTTTTGAGGCAATACCCACTGGTTTTCAGGGCTCACTCTTAATTCTTCTCTTAATTCTTCAGTATCACTACTGCTTAGTTTAGGGGCCATATGGGGAGCCAGGTATTGAATCCAGGTCAGTTGCAAGCAAGATAAAAGCCCTACCTCCTGCACTATCTCTTCTTCGCTCAAAAATTCACACTTTATTTAAAGAATGTAAAGGATATTCTCTTTCATAATCATCTTACACAGATACAATTCTTTAGCAGCAATTTCTTGAATGACAATGATATTTTCATTAATAACAAACTGTACTTTTTAAACTGCTGGTCTAAAAAAATAAATGAGGGATCTATTTTTCTTCATCATCTAAAATCAGTCTCATGTTCTTTGATGGCGGTTGGAGTGTATTACCTATAATCCTGACTGACGGTAAATCAAAGTTTTTAGTAAAAAAAGATGATTAGTGCAGCATTTCCCCAGACTATGCTGTTTCAAGTCTGTGATAAATATATGCTTCCGTTTCCCTCTTTTGCTTGACTCTATGTATAGTAAACTTGAAAGAAATGTTCTTTGATGATGATGTTGTCGCCTAAGGGTTACCAAGTCTAAACATGCTCTGTGTATAGAATAGAAGTTACATAAAATATACAAAGAATTGATATGAAAGAGAAGTATTTCAAAAAGAGATCAAAGCTGGGATTTGGGGGAGCTAGGTTTTCTTTTTAGTTGTTTATTTGTGTTGTTTTGTTTTTGCTGATTCCTCACAACTACTTTTTAACTTTTTCTTTAAAGAATATCATGCACATGGTGAATACCAATTGAGATGGAATGAGTAATGAACTTGATCCCTCTATGTCTTATGAAACCCACTTATAAATTCCTCAGAGAACTTGCTTCAATACAAGACATCAGAGCTAAGAAGATAGCTAAGGAATGGCTGAATGCTAAGTCTATGATTGTGCTATATTCAATTCCTGGCACAGCATGGTTTCCCTAAGTCTATAAAGTATAACCCTTATGCCATTTGGGGGGGCCGGAACAGAGAATCTCTTCTTTAAATCAAACAATGAACCATATACTTTGCATGATCCAGCAAGTCAATATCACAAAACAAGCCCCCACCCTAAATAAATAAATGAATAGATGAATAAATAAATAAATAAAATTAGTTTTTAAGTCGTTACAAAGATATCAGGACAAGCAGACTTTTATTCCCCATTTTTAAAACATTATTTAGTTTCAGTCTTACAATGTACACCATACTTTGCCCAGGAACATTCTGCATTACCAAATGTTCCCAGTTTCTTTACCCACTACATCCTGCCTGCCTCTGGGGCATGCATTTTTACTTCACTTTCTTTACTCTTAGACACTGGCTTATAATTTATTAATGAAGGGGTACACTGTATATCACTTTATCTCAGTTCAGTTCCAACTATCATTTTTGGTGGAACCTTCTCTACTCTAACTGTACATGTGACAAGCTTCCTACCAGGGACTAGTCCTCTTGGCCTTCATCTCTATTGTCTCTGAATAGTATTATCATACTATCTTTGTTTTCTTATGTCCCACCAGAGAGAGATATTATTATACATTTATCTATTTCCTTCTGACTCATTTCACTCAGTATAATACTTTACATATCATCCATGTATAAGCAAATTTCATGACTTCAGTTTTCCTAATAGCAATACAATATTTCATTGTGTACATGTTCTGCAGTTTCTGTAATCACTCCTCTGTTCTCAGACACTTGTGTGTTTTCCTCCTTCTGGCAATTTTTTTTTGGGGGGCCACACCCGGTGACGCTCAGAAGTTGCTCCTGGCTATGCGCTCAGAAGTCGCTCCTGGCTTGGGGGACCATATGGGAAACCGGGGATCGAACCACGGTCCGTCCTAGGCTAGCGCAGGCAAGGCAGGCACCTTACCTCCAGCGCCACCACCTAGTCCCCTCCTTCTGGCCATTGCTAATAGCGCTTTGATGAACATAAAAGTGCAAAGGGCTTTTCTGTGTTTTGTTTTTGGTTTCCTAGGGGATTTTCCTAGGAGTGGTATTGTTTCGTCAAATAAAAGCTCAATTTATAGTTTTTTGAGGAATACCCATATTGTTTTAGATAAAGGCTAGACAAGTAAGCATTCCCACCAGCAGTGGATTAAGAATAACTTTTTTCCCACATCCATGCTGGTACTGGTTGTTCTTGTTCTTTGTGATACATGCCAGTCTCTCATGGTGTAAAATTATATCTCATTGTTGTTTTGAGTTGCATCTCCCTGATGATTAATAATGTGGAACATGTTTTCATGTGCCTTTTGGTCATAATAATTTCTCCTTTGAGGAAATTTTTGATCATTTTGTCTCACCATTTTGGTTGGGTTTAGCTAGATTTTTGTTTGTTTTGTTTTTGCTGAGTTCTGCCAGTGCATTTACTGTCTTAAATATTAACCCCTTCTCAGATTGGTATTGCATGAATAGTTTCTCCCATTCCATAAGTAGTATTTACATCCTAGTTACTGTTACTTTGAAGTGGAGAAGCAAGCATCACTGGCCATGTAAGTGGAAGCAAAGGTAAACATATGGCGCTACATTAAATTGAGAAATGTTTGTACACATCAAAAGAAATAAAATTTTTATTGGCAAACTTCACCACAAGTCAGGCAGGGGAAATATTTAGTGATGGGACTTTACATTAAGCAATGAGAGAACTAAATTATCTTCCTGAAATGGAGTTAATGAGTAATTCTGCCATTTTGAGACATTTACTGCCTGTAGCACTGAATGCTAAGCAGACCCCTGTTAGTCACAAACTAGTGGATCATCTCCAATTCCTGGAACTCAGAGTAGTGTATCCTTGCAACATTGCAAGGGAGTTGTTGAGTTGGCCTGATGCTTTTGAAAACTGCTGAAAGCTAAAAGAAAACTGCTTAAAACCTTTGGTAATACTCCCTTCTTGAGCCAGTCATGACATTTTGTGCTCAGGATGTTTCTTCCTTCATAGATCCCTGTTACTTTTATTAACTTTTCCCAATATAAAATCTTTGTTACAAAAATAGAATATGCTTTCCCATTAATTTTAATTTCTAGAGTCAATGTACTTGGGTGTTTGTAATACACATATCACACTATGATTTTACTTCTACGTGACATTTGCACAATGACAAGACTCTAATGTAATGGAGCTATGTAATTATAATTTGATCTCTTTTTGACTAGGTTGATAGTATTTGACAATACCCACACTACATATGTTTGTTTTATTTTCAAGAATTTTACTTAAATTAAGTAAGTAAATTCTCATGTAATGCCATTCACAACATATCAGTTGCTTAAGCAACAAACTTGAAAGGTGAGGACTTTTTTTTTGCAATTTGGTAGTACAAGGGAACTATTCCAAGCTCTAAACTACTCAGAACCTCTACTTTTCAACTGAATTTTCAACTATTTTTGAAATACTCAATAGAGAGCTATAAAATGACTATTCAAAATAAATAGCTAAATGCCAGGCATTAATCATGTTGGGTTCTGCCTATCTAATTAGCCTAATTTCTGCTGTCTGAATTTTTATGACAACAAATATTTAAGCAGCATATATTATTATGAGTCCAAGAACAGACAGGTTTTAGTGATTGGGAAATCAGAAAACCAGTCCTGGATAATTAATAAAAGGCAATAGTACAGTGGGTATGCCATTTACCTTATATGTAGCCAATTTGAGTTCCATTCCAGGAACTTTATATAGTCCCTGATTCTAGAAGGAGTTATCCCTAAGTGCAGAGCCAGGAATAATCCCAGTAAGAACTACTGTATGTATCCCCAAGTGAGAATAAATAATAAATAATTTTTAAAAATTAAATCAAGGCCTAAAAATGTAAAAGAATAAACTACACAAAGTGTGAATAAAATAGTAGTGCAAAGAAAAAAATCATCTCAAAGGCCATTTGTGGAAATATGACTAGAAATTTAAAAAATTGTGTGGGACCGGCATGGTGGCGCTAGAGGTAAGGTGCCTGCCTTGCCTGCGCTAGCCTAGGACGGACATATGTTCAATCCCCCGGCATCCCATATGGTCCCCCAAGCCAGGCACAATTTCTGAGTTCATAGCCAGGAGTAACCCCTGAGCGTCACCGGGTGTGGCCCAAAAACCAAAAAAAAAAAAAATTGTGTTTCCTGTATGCAGAAAAATAATGGTAAACTATTAAAACCTATAAAAATAGTAAAATTTTTCATTCTATGACTATAAAAGAATTATTCTGCACTAGTGAAAAAAGAGAACAGAGCTTAGTAAGGCTTATAGTAAGAATAATGACACACAATGAAATACTACTCAGCTATATAGCTACAACAGCAAACAAATATGGAATACTGGCAATTGCAACAACATGGATGAGACTATAATACATAGATATGGATTATATATTATAACATATTGTGTTCAGTAAAAAAATAGAAACACTATAATACTGTACCTATGTGCAACATGAAGAGAAAACAAACTACATAAAACAAAAATAAATTTTAGGTTATAAAACCAAGTAATAACAATGAAAACACATTTTAAAAGAAGAATGTAAAAGAGAGAAAGGGACAGTGTGAGAGAGAAGCAATTTGCCTGCCTTAAAGACAGGCAGGAGCAGGGGATATATAAATTGGGTAAAAAGGTTAATGTGTGAAGATAGAAGTTTTAGTGGTGAACTTAGTACACTAAATATAGATGCAAATCTTTGATGATGCACAACTGATGCTACTTTAATTAAACAAGTAATTGGAAAAGTGTTTTTTCAGCAGGCTAAGATGACTAGGCCAGAAATTATATTGATTAAAGAGTTTTAAACATATTGTGGATGCAGAGAAAATAAACTGATAGACCAAATAAAAGAAAGATTAAACAAATGAGTTCATAAAAGAGCTCTTTTAATTCTTGTTAGGAACACTTCAGAATATAAAAAACCATATTAAATGGACTGATGTGTATAGGTATATTAGTTATGATGTGTAATTAAGTATGTATTGGTAAATTTAGCAATAGGGGGAAGTTATGAGAAACATGATAAAGTTAAGAGACCTGAGAGGAATTGAAAACCAGGCTTCTCACATATTCTGACTTTCTTGTCTGTTTTACACATTTCTAAGTTCTCATTTATTAATTCCATTTAATTGATTATAAAGTTATTTTATTAATTCATCTATTAATTGATGATTAGGATATTCATTGATAGATTAAGTGAATTTATTTGTTGATTAATTTATTAATTCCAAATGCCAAATGGCATCTCAAATGCTTGTCCATCATATGTTTGCTTCATGTTTTTTTAAAATAAATGGCCATAAATTATCTTGGTGCCTTTATGCTGGAATTTGCACCTATATTAATTTGCAAGTCTCAAATTAGGCCATTTTTTTTCAGTATTGGCAATAATTAAGTGGCCCTGGAAATATGTGTTACTGTACTTTAAATGTGCCATAGGATAAGAATATCCTAATTATGAATTCTATCATTTCTTTTAATAAGAAATGGTATAATTTGTTAATAGGATTAATCATACGAATTAAGGTTCCTTAAAAGTAATTTGTACTTTGAGGCCTGAGCATTGATGCTAGAGATACGGCATTTGCCTTGCAAGCACTAACCTAGGACGGACCACAGTTTGATCCCCGCTGTCCGACATGGTCCCCCAAGGCAGGAGAGATTTCTGAGCATATAGCCAGGAGTAACCCTGAGCGTCACCAGGTGTGGCCCAAAAAATGCAAAAAAAAAAAAAAGTAGAGTAATTTGTATTTACAGTTAACATATTTCTGGAACATATCCAAGCTATGGCATTCTCTCAGTTTCCATTTATTTTTTTCAAAGTCAATATCTCTTGGAAATTTTTCATCCACTAATACAGGTATCAGCAACTACAAACTGGGCTTCAAGAAAATTCAACTCATGTCGGTCCAAATATATTTGTCAATATACTTTAAGTTGTAGTTTTTTGTGCTTCAGTGATAAGGTTGAGAAGTAGTCACATAGACCCTAGTAACCAAAAGAGCTAAGCACAATTACTCTCTTGGCCTATACACAAGAATTGTTACAGTCAGTTAGACTGGTTTCATATTTTGAAGATATATCCTCCAATTTTTTTCTAGAAATATTTCGGTAAAAATGTCCCTACACATTATTAGAGTTATCAAAATCATGTCATTTTCTATGAATTACTAAAATTCCCCATATTCAATGTTTATTTGTAAATGGAATATTACTGTGAATATCATGTAAACCACTATGATTAAAATAAAATTAAAAAAAATAAAAGACAAGAAATGAGTCTAGTCTGAGCCTAGCAATAAGAAGATAGAAGAGAATTCTGAACATGAACTTGTGATGCAAGAATTAAGATCAATAATAGAATTCAAAGCAAATAGTTGCTTGGATCAATACAAACTAGTGAAGTGAGTTCATTTATCTTTGGGCTTCTAGTTCCCTACTCAAGTGTTTTCTACCCCTAGGCCACCTACCCACTCTCTTTCCCTACATTACTTTAAAGAGATGTTCTCATATTCTTATAGGTTAAGATTAAATTCTACATGTTCTATGAGATTTTAAATGTATCCATTCAATAAACGGCATGATCATTTATACTTGAATGTGAGAATATTTTGTTTTCAGAATTTTGAGAAATTTCCAATTTATGACTTTATTATTCCTTATTCCCAAACATTACTAAGCACCCTCAAATATTTACCTTTTTTAGACAAATAGAGGCCTCCAAGTAGCCTCCCTTTCATTCTAGTGCATACCTCCATGGATGACATGTGCCACTTTGACAAGGACCTCATATTGTACACTTTTTAAATTCATCATTGTTCTTAGCAATTCAATTAACTAATTCAGCTAACTAAAATTAATTCATGTTAATATTTGTATTAACTAAAATTCTGAGATTTATTTGACTGTATACATATACAGATGTTTGTATGTATATATAAAACATTGAAAACTAGATAAATAAATGAACAATCTGAACTAGATAAAAATGAACTTAAAAAAACCAAAGCTACAATTTACAGTTACTGTAGCAATCAGTTCAGAATTCTACAGCATAG
This sequence comes from Crocidura indochinensis, assembly GCA_004027635.1. Lineage (NCBI taxonomy): Eukaryota > Metazoa > Chordata > Mammalia > Eulipotyphla > Soricidae > Crocidura > Crocidura indochinensis. Next base: position 17,424 of record PVKC010011573.1, read on the forward strand.
TCCAAACTCTCAGGATTTGGCAAATAATGTAGCTTCTCTAAATTTTGTCCATGCTTCCAACTCGGGACTAATGAAGAAAAATATGTATGTTCTCCAAACCAATTATATAGTATGCCCTGCTCTAGATAGCCTGACTCCAGCTATCTAGTGCCAACAACCTCCAACAAAAATATACCCTATATGTCTAATATTATTTTTACAATAAAACCTTTCATGCCCTTACCTACTTCTTAGTATCTTCTAAACGTAAGTGACAGTAGCTGACTTCAATTATGGCATTTTTAACTTCATCTCTATCCTTAATTGCATGGTCTTCATATTCTTCAGTAATTTCTTCTAATTTTTTTATTTCAAACTTAGAAAAATACAGCATTGAAGACAAAACTCCAGGCCAGTTTGGCTTTCAAAGTCTTCCATCTGTTTGTTGGTTTGATTCTGTTGTTGAATTAATGTGAAAATACTAAGTATATGGTTGACAGACATGGATCTAAATAGGATGACTTCAAACTTACAAAATATTTCATAGTGCAAGTGACTTTGAAATTTTACGTTGTGCCATAACAAGGTATAATCTAAGAACTATCGTTAAGTTGACCTGGACTCTCTCTGAATCATCATATTTACTTTTTTATTAATGCTTACAAATTTAAACTTCAGCATAGTCCAAGGACATTTATTTTTACACACCACCATGCTCAAATTTGCCACATCTTGTACTTCGATAATGTCCAACACTGCCCTTACTCCAACTTTGGTTTATGCCATCATGATTCTGATGATTCTCTAAAGTCCTTCTGTTACTAACCTGAGGCTCAAATGCTGATACTGGACATAATTTACAAACTACAGCATTACTGATCTTTGTGATAATGCTATATTCTCGGGAAGATATTGGACAAAGACCAATTGGTACTGCGTTATAAAAACAGAAGCAAGAATATTAACTTTGTATCATAAAATTAGATATAAAGACCCAAAATAACAAATTTTAGAAGCTCAGGTAAGCAGAAGAAACTAATCTGTAAAGTTGTACAACATGCTGGTCATTGATTCACTGGCTGTCCCAATTTCATAAATTAATATTCTCATGCAATGGGTTAAGGGGGAAGGATATTTTAACTGATAAATTATGGTAGAAGTGAGGATTATCAGTGGTCTCATGTTTGAGGTAAATGTAACCTATTCTATTATCACTTTACTCAAGTTTTACATATTTGTAGATAAAATAAAACCCACCAAAAGCATCACCTTGAAAAAGGAGAAATGTCTGCCCAGGTGTTAGATATGAAAAATTTAGCCAAAGTCCACTCATCCTTAGAAACTCATACCCTAATAGTTAACTTGGCAGAATCAAATAATAGGATAAAAATCTTAGTGTTGGGTAAATAACAAGTAAAAAGAAAAAAAAAAACCTTAGTGCTCTTAATTTTGCATATTTACATAAGTTTGTGCTCTAGTAAACAATAAGGATGGGATAGTTTTAAATGGTTTGGAATTGCACAGTTCACAGTTCTTTATCTTTAGAAGATTGAAATTTATCAATATAACGCTAAAACAGATATATCAGAGATACTTTGAAATATTATTTATTTTATTGATATCCAGGTTCTAAATCTAGCCAAGGGCAATTACATTAAACAAACAATGCATTCTATCACACCTGGAAGCCATAAGTTTGAAATATAGTTAACATACAAAGAGTAAATAATGCAACTTCACATGCTTCCAGTTTCAGAGAGATTAAATGTCTTAGAAAGAAGAAGATGGTATGTTGTGTGTTGATATATAGGGTAGGTACTTGTAATACTTTATCCAAAGTAAGCTAGTAGGTTATAAAGGCTTAAAACCATACCAAAGAAATACAAGGTCATTCAAGAACATATACAAAACATTCAATTAAGGAAGTCAAACTTAAATTATGCTAAAGATGTCCCTTGCTACTTCTTTAGTAGATCAGATGTGATTTGTTGGTATAGGAAACCTTCATTACTATACTTTCTCTCAATTGGAGCTTCACTCAAAATATTTAAATTATACATTCCAGATAAAGTATTTATGTTACAGTGCTCTAATAATATATGCACATTTGGTATCTCATTTGAAGCTATGGTAAAAACGTAAGTAGACTCTTAAGACATTAAAAATCATGATAAAATATTCATTTGCTATAATTAATAATAATGAAATGTGGGGAAAATTAAATATCCAGTCATATAAAAAGCCATTTTAAGATATTTATAGTTTCGTAATAAACTCTTACAGAGTAAGACTATGTATCCATAAGAAACATGTATTGTGTAAAACATGTTTTCACAAGAAAAAATTTCTTTGTATAATCTTAATCAAAATTGATATTTAAAACAAATATTTAGAATAATAAAAATATGACAAATATTTTATGCCAAGTTTTTATAGTAGAGAGCTGAAAAGTAGCCTAAAATGATTGTCATATGGGGTTAAGATTTATGTCTTCTTAACTCTGATTTTATTATAAGTAATAATTTTATTTTATTGTAAAATGATTATGTAATAATTAAATAAAAACAAAACATACACTTAGTAAGAAATGCTACCTGTAACTATTATTAGCTAACATATTAGATAATATTAAGACAATTAGTTAAGGTTAGGTATGGGTACAATGGCATAGAGAATAAAAGTAGATGCAAGAAAAGTTTCATTTCACTAAAAATATCCTAATTCCTTATAATTTTATCATGTTTGATCTTTTACAAAATGTTTTGCATATCTTTTATGTGAGGACTATTTTAGACTTACAGAACACATTACACACCACATTCAGAAAAAATGGTGCCATTACTTATTTTATGTGTTGAGGTATTATAATTCTACTCTGTAACACTAAAACTGGGGTTCCAACAAGGGAAACCATCCTACTTTTTTTTTAATGTAAAGAATTTTGGAAATTAGTCCCACTTTTAAAAAATGTCACTATGTTTTTTATTCTACAACCATATCTCCTAGATCTCTGGAAAAGGCTACAGTTTCCTGTTTGAAAAATTGAGCCTTGACTGCAGCTAATCTCTTCTTGGTCTTGCTCTTCCAAGCTGAATTCACCAACTTTAACTTGCTTACCCTGGATCGAAAGATCAGTTATCCTGTAAACATGAACTTTACCTCTCCAACTAAGATCCTAGTCCCTGCTACAGAAATACTTTCTAATTTTACATACACTGAAAACACTTTTAGAAAAAAACCTAGTTAGAGAAGGCTTGAGCTGGATAAATGATAAGCTTAATGAAAACCTCATTTCTAGAGCATGAGCTTCTGTCTTCCTTTTGTTAGCTGCATGTTGGAAGATTGGCTTGGATGCCAATAATAGCTGTGCATCAGTTACCACAGAGAAAGCAAGACCTTGGGGGAAGTCTAATATTCAAAGTACTCAGCAGAGACTTACTCTGTATCTTAATGTTGAGAGATAATTCTTTCAGTCAAAAACAATATTTCTCTTTTAGTTTAAGTAACAGGTAATTGGGTTTATATTTGCCTTTTTATAATAATATAAAAATTGAATCAATTACTTTGTTTGGAAAAAAGGCCAACCAAACAGCAAGTTGGCAGCATGGAAATTATCAGAAGAGCACTTTATAATTCTGAAGGGCAGTCCATGAATAAATGAGTTAAGACAGGTAATGTAACCTTGTCATGAAGATTAATAAATCAAGGACAGGAGTAATTAAATAACTTCCACTAATCTATACATCTTGAAGCACTACAACATACTTGAATTTAAGTCATCCAGCACTAAATTTTGATGCCTTTAAGTTATATCCACTCAGCAAAATTATATTTCACTCTGGACAAAAACCTGTGTGAATGGGTTCAGATAATATGAATAGACATAGGCAAAAGATAGAAACTACTATAGACACTAGCACTCTATTTCATAATAGTTGCATGTGTACATAAAAAAAGGTATAAAACCTAACGGACACCATTATGAGAAAAGATAAAATAAGGATGCAAGTATGCTCGATGAATCATAATGCAGTGTGAAAATGTGAACCATCGTAAATCTAGACTTTTCCATAGATACACAATATTCAATAAGGAAAACTGAGGCTCTTGTGGCCAAAGCGATGGCGCAAAGGGTAAGACATCTGACTTGCCCGCGCTAGACTAGGCTGGACGGCGGCTCGATCCCCCTGCATCCCATATGGTCCCCCAAGCCACGAGCAATTTCTGATCACATAGCCAGGAGTAACCCCCGAGCGTCGCCGGGTGTGGCCTAACCCCCCCCCACCAAAAGAAAAGAAAACAAAAGAAAAACTGATGTTCTCCAAATAGTGTTGCAACTCTCTCATACAGTATATCTTCCCACTTATAATTTAGGAAGTACTCCTGCACAGTTAAGTTTTGTGATCTACAACTTCAAAGTTAAATTTGGGGACTATCAATTTATCCTGCTCTTCCAATTACCCTCAATACATGGCTACAACTGTCCTTCCCTGATATTATCTTAAGAATACTTTTTTTTTGTCTCAGTCATTTGTACCAACTACTCCGTTCTCTAGTAACTGGATCTGCAAACTTACTGATGGAGGCAACACAAATTTGTAAAAGGGGGTCATTCTAAAGTAGCAGACCCCATATTCAGCATCTTTTGTTGGTCCCTAAATAAACCTTTGACTTTGGGGGGGTCACACTCGGCAGCATTCAGGGGTTACTCCTGGCTCTGTGCTCAGAAATCATTCCTGGCAAGCTTGGGGAATCATATGGGTTGCCGGGATTCGAACCATAGTCTTTCTGCATGCAAGATAAATGCCCTACCTCCATGCTATCTCTCCAGCCCCCAAACCTTTGACTTTTTACTGTTACTCTGCTTTGTTTTGGCAACAATTAAACTTGTGTATTCTCCTCAAATATTTTATTGTACCATTCCTTCCCTCAGTCTCATTGATTATCTATTCCACACATACACTCTCTAAATGAGAAAATAAGTTAGCACACTTCAACATCCAGTCTCAAAGCTCAGTTATCATGTGGACCCCCCCAGGTGATGCCATTCATTAATGTCACAAAAACAGACCATTTTTTAAATAATAAAGGGTAGATGATAAAAGGACGTTAGTATTTTTAAATGTTTTAATATAAATTTTCATTTTTAGTGTCTAGTGAAATACTCAAAGTTCCAATCTCTCACTATATATTTTGCTTTAATAATAAAGTTAGTGAAATTTAATTCACATACTATGCAAGGAATCTACTTTCATTGTACCATGTTAGGAATTTCAGTATATCCACACCAAGGTAGCATTATGACCACAATCAGTTTTCTTAAATGTTTGTATGTTTAAAGAAAAATACACGTATTAACAATTGTTCTTCATTATCCCAAACCATTATCCCAAACTCCCTAACCACTGTCTATAGGCAACAATTGATTAAATTGCTTGACTCCACAGAGTTGCCTGTTTTGAGTATTTTCTATACCAATGAATAGATATAATGTTTTGTAGCTTCACTTTGTTAATTTTTCCTCTATTCCCAATACTTTTATTATCTCCTCCTCCACTCATTCTTTGCTATCAGCATTACACATGTGCAAATCCTTGTCATCTTTATATCACAATAAAATATAATTATCCATCAGCATTCCACCCCTCTTCAGTTTCTGTACTATCTGTTTTCTTCCAAGCTAAGTCTTTTAAAAGAATTGCTTCTGACTCTTCATATTCTCACTTCCCACTCACTCCTCAAACCACATCTAATTTCCTTAACAGGGTCATTTACAACCTCCTTCTTGCTAAATTAAATAGATTGCAAAAAATCATTATATCCTTCAGTTTTCCAATTAAACAACAGTTTTTCTAGGAAGTCATTTTTAATTTATGTATCTATAATCAGTTATTTCTACCTAATCTCTATTGAAATTTTGGGAGTAGAAGTTTGGTAAATAGACAGTGGTGCTCAGAGACAGTTTCCGGCTCAAGGATCTTCAACAGTGTTCATGGGACCATATCTTGTGCTGCGATTTTTTAACTAGGGTTGCAATCAGCACAGCCACATGCAAAGCAAGTGCCTTGCCTCTTTTTCTAGAATCTTATTAGTCTTTCACTACTGAAAATTTGAGAAGGGAAATTCTCCAATATGTGGGCCTATTCTTTGTCTTTTCATAGCACATTTTAGTTCTTTAAAATTTGCATTTTTCTAGCACCCCCTTCACTCCCCAACCATGTGACAAGTAAATATGTCTTCATATTGCCTAATGTTCTTAGGAACAATCATGCTTGATTGGAGAAAATTGGTTCAGATAATGTACTTTTCCTATCAGCTCTCATACTGATTGATTTTTTTTTTGTTCATAATACTTAATATATCACACTTTGTTGTTTTCGTATCACACTTGGTTGTTGTTAATGTATCACACTTGTGTTTCCCTGCAAACCAAACAGAACTATGATTTAAATATTTGCAGTAATGATTATCTCTGTTCTTTTTAGTGTACTCTGCATTTTGTACAGTGATATATCATGTAAAAAGTCAATACAAAGATGATGATGCTCAGAGGTTACTCCGAGATTTGTACTCAGGAATTACTCCTGGTGGTGTTCTGGGCCATAAGGTATTCCAGGAATCAAATTTCTATATGTAAGGAAAACAACCTATCTTCTTTCTGTACTATTGCTCCTGCCCCAAGAAAGTTCTCCTATCTCAAAGATCAACAAGCTCTTATTTTGTACTTAATTCTACCTTTAGGTACAGATGTACCATCAATTTTCAGCATATTCAAAACTTTTAGCAATTAGTAAGATACAGATATTAGCTAATCACTGTACACCTGTGCATGAACTACAAATATAGAGGCCCTATTTTTGGGTGACCATCTACCTTCCATGGAGACAAATATAGTTTTACTCTAAAGCTAATGTCTTTTCCAAGTGATGAAATATCAATGTACAAAGAAAGTACTTCCATTTCTTAAATAAATTATATCAAATCTCAGAATTTAGTTTTCATTGCCTTTAAATAATACTATTAATAATAGAATTATATAGTATTTGAAGCTATAAATACCTGCCATCAGCACCATCATCATATATCACAGATAAAAGGCCTTCAATTGGTGAGAGATTAACTCTGGAATCTTCTATTTTTTAAAAGA
>PVKC010011574.1:0-24576 GCA_004027635.1 Crocidura indochinensis
CAGTACTCCAAGAGACCATATGGGGTGTTACATAGCAAGCTCAGGTCAGATGCATGTAAGGCAAATGGCCTATCCTATTTTTAATATAATATTTTAAGCAACATAACTACAAAGATGATTGTAGTTGGGTTTCAGTCATGAACAGAACACCCCCCTTCATCAGTGCAGCATTCTCACCACCAATTTCCCCTTTCCCTTCTTCCCAATCCTTACCTGTAATTGAGACAGGCATTTTACTTCTCTCTCTCTCTCGTTAAGGTAGTCATGATAGTTGTTAGTGCAGTTATTTCCCTATTTGCACTCACTACTCTTAGTTGTGAGCTTCATATTGTGAGCCAGTCCTTTTGGCCCTCATCTCTATTGTCTCTGGGCATTATTACAATAATGTCTTTAATTTTGCTTAAAACCCATAGATGAGTGAAACTATTCTCTCTGTGTGTGTGTTTCTCTGACTCTCTCTGACTTATTTTACTCAGCATAATAGATTCCATGTACATCCATGTATAGGAAAATTTCATGGCTTCATCTCTCCTGATACCTGCATCATAGTCCATTGTGTATATGTACCACAGTTTCTTTGGCCTTTCATCTGTTGAAGGGCATCTGGGTTGTTTCAGAGTCTGGTTATAGTAAATAGCGCTGCAATGAATATAGGTGTGAGGAAGGGATTTTTGAACTGTATTTTTGTTTTCCTAGGGTATATCCCTAGGAGTGGTATAGCTGGACCATATGGGAGCTCAGTTTCCAGTTTTTTTGAGGAATCTCCATATTGTTTTCCATAAAGACTGGACTAGATGGCATTCCCACCAGCAGTGAATGAGAGTTTCTTCCTCTCCGCATCCCTGACAGCACTGATTGTTCTTGTTCTTTGTGATGTGTACAAGTCACTGTGGTGTGAGATGGTACCTCCTCTTCCTTGTTCTGATTTGCATCTCCCTGATGCAAATGTGAAGCATTGTTTTCATGTGTCTTTTGGCCATTTGTATTTCTTCTTTGACAAAGTGTCTGTTTATTTCTTCTCCCCATTTTTTGATGGAGTTAGATGCTTTTTTCATGTTAAGTTCTGTCAGTACCTTGTATATTTTTGATATTAGCCCCTTACCTGATGGGTATTAGTTAAATAGTTTCTCCCATTTTGTGGATGGCTTTTGTGTCCTAGGCACTATTTCCTTTGAGATGCAGAAGCTTCTCAGCTTAATATATTACCATCTGTTTATCGCTGCTTCCACTTGTTTGGAGAGTGCTGTTTCCTCCTTGAAGATGCCATTAGTCTCAATGTCATGAAGTGTTTTACCTACATGTTGTTCTATATACCTTATGATTTCAGGCCTGGTATCAAGGTCTTTAATCTATTTGGATTTGACCATTGTGCATGGTGTTAGCTGGGGGTCTGAGTTAGCTTTTTTGCAAACGGCTAACCAGTTGTGCCAACACTACTTGTTGAAGAGTCTTTCCTTGCTCCATTTTGGATTTCTTACCCCTTTATCAAAGATTAGTTGACTGTATGTCTGGGGAACATTCTCTGAATACTCAAATCTATCCCACTGATCTGAGGATCTGTCTTTATTCCAATACCATCTGTTTTAATAACTATTGCTTTGTAATACAATTTAAAATTGGGGAAAGTAATGCCTCCCATATTCCTTTTCTCAAGGATTGTTTTAGCTATTCGTGGGGGGTTATTGCCCCAAATAAATTTTACAATTGTTTGATCCGGGCGGTGGCGCTGGAGATAAGGTGCCTGCGCTAACCTAGGACGGACCGTGGTTCGATCCCCCGGTTCCCCATATGGTCCCCCGTGCCTGCCAGGAGCAACTTCTGAGCGAATAGCCAGGAGTAGCCCCTGAGCGTCACCAGGTGTGGCCCCAAAACAAAACAAAACAAAACAAAACAAAAAGCAAAAAAAAAAATGTTTGATCCACTTCTTTGAAGAATGTCATGAGTATCTTTAGAGGGATGGAATTAATCTGTACAATACTTTGGGGAGTATTGCTGTCACCCAGATATGAAATATTTTTCTGAGTTAATTTGGAGGGTGTTGGGTTACACACTGCAAAGCTTAGAGACTAGGCTCAGGGCCTACCCACTAACTGTGCTAAGAAGAAGCCCTCCACAGTACACAGTGGATTTTATATGATGCCCAGGAATTTGGACTGCATTGGCAAGCATGACAAGTTTCTTCCATGATGCACTATCTCTCCAATCCCCTGTCTTAGGTTTTATATGGTATTAAAAAAGTTAATATAATATAAAATATTATCGAGTTCCCTTATAGATCAATGTTTAAAATTTTGGATTTAAAATAGAATCAAACAGATCAACCCGAATAGAATCAATTGTTTCTGACTCTTTTTCTCAAGCAAATGATTCTTTGGGCCACCCCCAAAGCTATGCTTAGGGAACCTAGGAGCCAGGCTATGTAATGCTATTAAGGCTCAGTGGTGCCAGGGCCTACCTGGACGTCCTTGTCTCTGTAAAGAAATTACATATTATATTATATATATATTGTAAAATACAATATTATATAATGTAAAGAATATCCGGAGAGATATTCTTTATGCCTTAAAATTTTCTTCTATGCCTTGCCTGAAAACCAACTGACCATATCTGTGTGTCTCTATTTCTAGATACTCTAATCTGTTCCACTGACCTATTTATCTCTTTTTATACCTATACCAAAAAATTTAGGTTAGTATAACTATACAGTTCTTTAAACCACTTAGTGTGCAGCAAATGTTGAACACATTCTTTTTCAACTTAGTCTCATCCCTGTTTCCTTTCTCAATGACCATGGGTGTCATTCATTGATGACAGCAGAGTGTTTTCTTGGATCTGAACTTCTTTTTAATATATTTATTTAGGCACTGATCTTCTAATTATTGCATCAGATCTTCATATATATCCCCCCAATACACACAGCTTAATAATTAATATTTTAATTAATTAGCATTAATTAGTTTTCAAGAAAATTATGTTTTCCATCTCACCATCCTATTCAAAATACCTTTAACAGATCTAATGAAAGTTAGTTGAATAAACAAGTGAATTCATTATAGTGGTACTTGGAATTCCACAGTCACTAAAATTATCACCTAGCACAGTGTTTCTCAGCCTTTATTCAACTGTAGCTGGCCCCTTTTTGACTTTTTTACCTTCCTGTCCTTCTTCCTTATCCCACCACACTCCCTATTTTACATATTGACCCTCTAGTCCTGCTATGTTTCACTGTTTATGCAGTTTTCCACTATGGCATTCATAGAGTATTCCAGGGGCCCATGGATCCCATATGACCCTGGGTTGAGAAACAATGGCCTGAGTCCTGAAATCTGAGCCATTTAATTTATTTCCCATAATGCATATGAAGTAATTTTACAGCAAAGCACACCCGATAAAACATATTTCCTTTTTAATCTCCAATAGCATCTTAGTACCCTCAAAATAATTTCCAAGTTCCATAAGTTGCTTTATTTTATTTTATTTTCAGATTTTTTGGGCCACACCTGGTGCTACTCGGGGGTTATTCCTGGCTCTGAACTCAGAAATTTCTCCTGGCAGGTTCAGGGGACCATATAGGATGCTGGGGACTGATCCCAGGTCCATCCCTCAAAATTGATTTTTAATATCATCTCTAATCTGGCCTCCTCTTCATGTGGTCTTTGTCATGTCTTACTATGTCTTACCAAGTCTTATCAGTCTTACCATGTCCAGTTTCAATCTTAGGACACCTGCTCTCATTCCCCTTTTTAAAACCTTGCTTTCATTCACTTAGAGATAGTTTGTAGTATTTGATTTTTAGTGCTTGTTGTTTGCCTTCTGGAGCAATTCTTTCCCTTTCCTCTTTCCACTTGCCTTCTATTAGTTGATTCTCCTTTTGTCCCACTTAAGTTGAGATCACTTGCATGAATCTGCCACACCAGGGTCAAGTGTTCTTTATACTTGCTCCCTAGCTACCATGTATTTCTACTTTCCACAGCACATCAATGCTTTCTTTATACCTCTGAGGCTGGATGGCAGCTGAGTATGTGATTATTACTGTTATTACATTGATTTCAGTGTCTCCAGCATCTAGTACAGCTTCTTTCTCATAATTTCTGGGGGTTAGAGAGATAGCTCAAAGAGCTGAAGTACGTGCTTAGTATATGGAAGTATTGGTTTGACTTCCAGTATTGTCTGCATTGTTCCCTGAACTACCTCCTAGAAAAACTCCAAGTATTGAACTAACAATAGCCCCAAACACTGTCCTCACTGGTTTCCCAAAATAATAAATATTGCATACTGTGCCCTACATGATTTAAACTCCGAGTGGACACTGAAAACAAAATAGATACAATTTTGAATGCATTGAACCATGTAAGCACATTTAGTAATTTTTTAGTGATGTGTTTTTCCTTCTCTGTGTTGTTGTGATGTCCTAGAGTAACACATTGTGGTAGCTGCATACTGGGTTGCAGTATGAACTGGTTGTAGTTCACAAGGGGTCACACTTTTTGTGTGCATTGGGGTAGATTGGGCCACACCCCACAGTGCTACTCTTTTCTCTGTGATCTGGAGTGATCCCTAGTGGTGTTCAGGCATCTAAATTCTGTGCTGGGGACTGAACCGGGATCAGTCGCATGCAAGAAAGTGCCTTATTCACTTGTATAATCACTCTGATCTCTGAGGTTCACTTTTAATTATCACTGTAATAATACCTCCTTGTATTATTACTGATCTCTGAGGTCCACAAGGAATCACAATGGCACTGTCAATGAATTGCATTTGACATCATGGGTTGGTGCTGGGGTTCAAACTTGAGTGTCTCACTCACAAGACAGGCACCCTACAACTGAGCTACATCCATGAATACTTGGTTAAAACTTCATGAAACCTTCAACCTAACACCTTTAGTAAGTTTCATTATTTTAATTTATTTAAAAATGTATTCGATTTTATTTTATTTATTTTATTTGTATCACATAGTTGACAAGTTGATCATAATACCTTTGTTTACAGATAAGTGAGAGCAAAATTATTTTTAAAAGAAAAGAAAAAAGAAGAAAGAGGGAAAAAAGTAGTTTATTAGGTCATTAAATCATTGTCATATGACTTAGTAAGGTTTAGTAAGCTTTTGTTCCTAGCTGACTATTCTGGTACTTTATTTGTTTCTGAACATTCAGTGACATAAGCTATATATTGGCATCTAAATTGGTATCTTCCTCTGGGACATAATAAAGCAAAATTGAAATTATCATGTGGCTGCAAATGCAGCTGCACAATTCAGGAATTTTAAGCACTATTGTTGATATTACAGCTTTTGGGGCATGTTTTTAGCTGCCAGGTCTTCGGAAAGTATGAGAAGGTGTGTGTGTGTGTGTGTGTGTGTGTGTGTGTGTGTGTGTGTGTGTGGGATGCCTGCACTCACTCAAAAAATTTCCTAGTGACGTGAGCCCAAATACCACTTTACCTGGAGTTTGGTCAGATTAAGAGTCTTAGAGAGAGAGTGGTGAAGAGAGTCTTGGAGGAGAGAGTCTTACTGGAGTGGTGAAGCAGGACCATAGGCAAAGCAGGTATTGTAGGTGATGGGTGCAGCAGGCATAGCTTCAGAAGAGCAGGGACTTGATACTTCCTTTCCTCCCAAGATTGCCAGCTTTCGGCTGCTTGGCTGGTGTACCCATGATTTTTTACAACTTGGTTAACATCTCTTTAGAGAACAAAGTGAGTCAATGGAACTGGCCAGGTGCAGATATAGTGATTGTGTTTGTAGTAGCTTTCATTTTTGTATAGAAAAATATCATTTTAATAAGCATGAAATTCAACCAAATAGCTTATCTTCTGTAACAAATAACCTCCAAACCTCAGATGATTCATTCAAGAGAAGGTTCATTTCTTGCTCTTATCTCAATGCAAATGAATTATAGTACACTGTTCCAGGCAGAGATCTTAGATTTAATGGTACTCTCATTCTCATTCTCTTGTGAAAAAACCTGTCTCCAGATGGAAAATCAAGAAACATAGAGAATCCTGAAAATACAGTTCATTAGTGGTAAAAGTTTATATGATATAATGGCAGTGGCCATAACAGTTCAGTACTAATGTCAATGAAGAGTCTGAGAAGGATTATGTAGGCTGATAGCCTGTTCAGGCAGAACAGGAATAGCTTGGACAGTGGTGAGCATTGATATTATGATTCTATGACCTGTGCTTCAGATGTACTTGTTATCTAAGTGTACTAGTTAGAAGAAGTCTTGGTGTGTGTGTCAAAACACAGTTCAAGTTTTACCATTTCTTTTTTTTTTAAATATAAAATACTTTATTTTAAGATACTGTATCACAGGGCTGGAGCAGTGGCACAAGCGGTAGGGCATTTGCCTTGCCTGCGCTAATGTAGAACAAACCATGGTTCGATCCCCCTGCATCCTATATTGTCTCCCAATCCATGAGCGATTTCTGAGCACATAGCCAGGAGTAACGCCTGAGTGTCACCGGGTGTGGCCCCAAAAAACAAAACAAAACAAAACAAAAGATAATATATCATATAGTTGACATAGCTGATTATAATACATTTGCTCTCAGACAAGTGAGAGTGAAATTATTTCTTATTATTTCTGAACATAATTACTCATAGCATGAGTTATTGCCCAAGATTTGATGTTTTAAATGTCTCCTTAATCCCTGTAGTTTTTATTTTATTTATTTTTATAAGGGAGTTATTTGGGAGAAGGGTTCACACCCAGAAGTGCTTAGGATTTATTCTTGGTGGTGCTCATGGGGTCATATGGGATGCTGGGGATCAAGTTGGGTTGGCCACGTGCAAGGCAAATACTCTACTTATTGTATCATCATACTTATTGTATCATCCTGTAATTTTTATTTTAAAGTCATATACTATGTCAGGATATGTACATGCCTATGACTCTCTAGTCTGTTGGGGTGAAAAGTTGTTTTATAACATCCATCAACTATTGGCTGTTGCTTTTGCGTAAAGAATCATTAAATCGATTCTCCCTTTTCACAGCTTCAGCTGAAGTTGTTCCTTGTAACTTTTAAGTCTTTTCATTGATTCTCTCCATGGAGCAGGAAAAGGAGAAGATTATGATCAGGTAAGGTATTTCAGACCTTCCAAAAAAATAAAAGAAAACTTAGTAATTAATTCTATTTCTAGAACTCTCTTTACTTGAGTGCCTTTACATCTTGGCATTTTAGTTTTCTTTTATGTGAGAGCTCACTTTACTTTTATAACCATTAGATCAATATTTTATTTTGCACATAAATGACTTTCTTTAGTAACTTCTAAACAACTTTTATAAACTGCTCTCTCTCTCTCTTATTTTTTTTTTTTTTTGGTGTAGGGTCACTTCTTGCAATGCCTAGGACTTATTTCTGGCTTTGCTCTCATGGATCTGTTACTAGTATTAAGGGCAGGAGGACCCAATGTGGTACCAGAGATCAAACCCAGATTGGTCAAAAACAATCCAGGTGTTTTACCCACTGTACTCTCTCTCTGACCCCCTATAAACTACCTTCTTAAGTACTGCTTTCTGAAGATAATGTAAGAAAGTAACTTGTAAAGATTATACACTGTAAAAGTCCTTATACAATTATAGCATGCAACAATTTTTGCCTACATGATTCACATTTCCAATAACCTTTTAACATCCAAAATTGTGGACCATTTAATGGAGATACTAAGTGCTTTATGGGACTCAAGAACTACAAAAATAAATTAAATGTTTTGAAATAGAGGACCAGGGTACAAGAGAAAGTATTGTACATGTTTAATTTTTTCATTTTATATGATAGAATTGTATAATATATGTTGTTTCCATAGAACATAAGCTTTTTCTCAATCAAAAATTTTATCATGGTTCATGAGTTTTAATAGTTTTATTATTCATATTTTTGCCTTATAATGTTGCTAGACCACAACCACCACCAATATATGGGATTCCTGCACTGCTGCTCCAAGGGCCCTTCTTGCTCCCACCACCCTGGAGGCTTCTCTGTTTCTCTCTACCTAATCTTAGGGTGTATTTTCATTGGCCATTGCCTATTCCCTAGCCTTGTTTCTTTATATCCCACATATGAGGGAGATCATCTGCTATTTGTCCTTCTCTTTCTGACTCACTTCTTTTATTTGCTTTAGACTTAAACCTGGGGAGTTTATCCTCACTTTTATTCTCTGCCTTGTAGAACAAGTACTGTATTGAAAGTCTAGACAATAATGGTCCTATGATACTGAGGAAGCAATGAAGGGAAGAGAGCAGGATAGTTGGAAACTGTCTAGTTGAATTTCACAATGGTGCATTATGTCATGGAAGTTTTTCAATTTCTCCTTCTTCCAATCTAGAGTATCTTGGACTTGGTCTTTTCCCCATTCTCTGCCTTAGCTATTGCCTCTCCTGCAAACCCACCCTTTAAAAGACCTAAAAGGGTACTACATTCATCTATAAATTAAGAAAAATTATAGCTGATTGTAAGTGTACCAGATCTGAGTTCTGTTTTTAAAAACAGTGAAATGAAAGATTGATGAAAATATTGTTGACAAGATGAGACTCTATCTTCCTGTATTAAAGGAATCCTTCTGACTCTCAAGACCTTTCTCAAATGACCAGGGAGAAGGGTCGAGAAGAGACTCATTCTCCTCCCAGACAAGCAAATGTTAGCTCTTCTAATGCAATCTAAAGTTCAAAGGATAATCAGGTGGGAGGCATCTGGGACACAGCAGGCAAAGGCTCAGTACACATTTCCAGGAATGTAACTCCCTTAAGCCCTTAAGAAGGCAAAGAGCCTGATGCATTGTGTGGCCTCTTTCTCTCACTACTGTTCCAAACATCACAGAGGAGGGTTTTTCTAGTGCCCCAGGACAATATTTTTTAAACTCTTAACCCTTTGGGTCTCTGTTACTGGGTACTTGGAACTTACTACTTCAATCCTGGCTGATATAGTTGGTTTTAAAGGAGCTTTTTGGGGTGGGGGTGGGGGGAAGAGTCCTGATTCTCTGCCCTTTTCCAACATGGAGATTCTTTGTTCAGAGACTTCCAATTTCTTTATGCCTGTCTTCTAATAGAAAACTTGAATAATGAAAGTGAAGCAATGAGAGGGGACTTGGTTATACCAGTGATGTGGGAGTGTGGTAAGGCTATATATTCAAAGCACAAACTCAACAGCACTGAAAACATGAGATCTAAATTGCAATCACTAAACTTT
The DNA here is from genome assembly GCA_004027635.1 of Crocidura indochinensis. Taxonomy (NCBI): domain Eukaryota; kingdom Metazoa; phylum Chordata; class Mammalia; order Eulipotyphla; family Soricidae; genus Crocidura; species Crocidura indochinensis. The sequence goes on from PVKC010011574.1 coordinate 9,187, forward strand.
GAAATATGCCTGTCAAGATGGTAGGTGGGGGTGAAATGGGGGTGGTGGGAGGAAACATGGAAACAATGGTGGAGTGGGAAGTGGACACTGGTGGCAGGATTGCTGTTGAAATATGCCTAAAACTCACCTAGCAATAACTTTATAAATTACTATTCTTTAAATTAAATTTTTAATTTAAAATTTAAATAATAAAAGAAAGAAAATTTAATTAATATTGTCTGAACTCTGCAGAAGAATGCGAAGAGGACAAAAGGCTCTGGGTATTTTAGCACAAATTTTTGTATGACTTGCATACCAACCTATTCCTGTCACTGTGTCTTGATTATAATATTGGGGCCCTGAAGGGCTACAGTTACCTAATATGGCACTAGAGAGATGAGACAGCATGGCCTTGATAAATTAGGTTAGAAAAAAAGTTCATAACTCTCTTGAATATTGTTTTCAGAATCTGTTGTTGCAGAGGTAGTAAATAAGTTAAAACTGAATTTATAAAGAAAGAAACACAAGCCTAGACACATACACAGACACACACACAACTTTGATCCTCTTTACCATCTGCCTTTAGAGAACAGAACATCTAATGTAACAAGGAAGAAATACCTAGCAAGTGTACCATCAATGGGGTCAATGACCTGGATTCTCAAGGCTCTTTTCTAGGTATTCCCAAACCCTCTCCTGTTTATTTGTTTGTTTTCAAGAACTAGATAAGATAGAAATTTCCACCTGTCTTCTGAAACAAAGAAATGGAAGGAGAGAAAGTGATTGCACTTCAGACTAAAATAACATCTCTCTCTTCTTACAAAAGCCAGTGTGACTGCATTTGCTTTTCTGGTATCCTGGGCAGCAGGTCCATGTTAGGCTTCAATGACTTTTATATCAAATAGAGGGGAAAAAGCTAATACTCATGCATAATCTCAAGTGAACTTTAGGGCCTAGTTAACTGTTGCTAATAAAAAAAATTAGCATAATCACAGCCTCCTTTAAAATCTGCCTGATAGGATTTTTAAGAAGACCCCCCCCCTTTGTTATTTTTGGCAGAAAACAACACAAATTTATTATCTTTCAATTCTGGGAGGTGAGAAACAAATAGGTCCCAGAGAAATCCAAATACTGGAAGAGCTGCATTCCTCTTTGGAGACTCTAGGAGCAAATCTGTTGCCTTGTGTGTTTTTGTTTTGTTTTGGTTTTGGTTTACACCTGGCAGTATTGAGGGCTTATTTCTGGCTCTGTTCTCAGGAATCACTTCTGGCAGGCTTGGGGGACCATATGGGATAATGGGGATTGAACCCAAGTTAGTCACTTACAAGGCAAGTATACAAAGTTCTATTGCTCTGTCTCCTCTAGCTTGTCTTTTTCTACTTTATCAAGTTCCTACATTTCTCACTTTATTTTTCTCCATCTTTAAAGCCAAACCCTTCCAATACAACCATCTCACTCATTCTTCAACTTTCCACTTCCAAATTCTTTCTCCATCTTTTTTTCTCTAGATTTTTTTGCTGTTATGACCAAATTTGTGTGTGTACATGATTGTGATGCTCACTTATTGGGTAGTGGTGCTTACTTAGATGTAGTGCTCACATAGTCTCATTGCCTGCTGGGGGTGGGGGCTTAGACTTCTCTAGATATGGTGTTTGAGCATATAATTCTTGGGGTTCACACCGTTATTTATGGTGTTATATATACATGGTTACAGTGTAACAAGAAATCATTTTTGGCATTGGGAAATCACAGCTCTGCTAGAGCTGCCCAGATTATGCTTAACATACGTGGTGCCATCAGAAATTTAAATATGTAGGGGCCAGAGCGGTGGCTAAAATAGTAAAGTGTCTGACTTGTGCATGCTAGCCCAGGACAGACCGCTATTCAATCCCCCAGTGTCCCATTGGTCCCCCAAGCCAGGAGCAATTTCTGAGTGCATAGCCAGGAATAACCCCTGAGCATTACTGGGCAGAACCCCCCCCCAAAAAAAAAAAGAAAAATTGTAACCCAGGATATGTCAATTTTCTTTTTCCCCCTTTTTCCTTCCTTCCTCTCTCCCTTCAATCTTTCTTTCCTACCTTCTTTCTTTCCTACCTTCTTTCCCCCTTTCCTTCCTCCCTTTCTTTCTCCCTCCTACTTCTTTCATCCTCCCTCATTCCTTCTTCCCTTTCTTTCTACCTTCTTCCCTTTCTTCCTACCATCTTCCTCCCTTCCTCCCCTCCTCCATTCCTTCCTTCTTTCCTTCCTTCCCTCCTTCCTTCTTTCTTTTATCTTTTCTTTCTGCATTAAAAATCTCTGCAGTTACCAAGGAAACAGTTCAATGGACTAGTGTGCATGCCTGACTTGCACAAGGCCCCAAATCTTGTCCCTAGCATCATAAGCTCCTTCTGTTACCACCAATCTGTCCCCTATTATCCTGAAGAACTATCCTCAGGTCCCCTAATCAATGCTTGAGAGGTTTCTGCAAATACTCTGTGTAATTGTGGCAAAATAAATATTACATAAAATACTTCCAGTATATAACATGTAACAGAAAACTTGGCATTTGAACTACCTTTAAAAACGTCTCTTGTTTCTTTTTTGCAGAAAGAATATCATACCCAATGATGCTTGGCTTTACTACTGGCTCTTTTGGCAATACTTGGTGCACCATAAGTGATGCTGGAGTCAAACTCAGTCAAACCTATTCAAGGCAAACTTTGAAAAACTCAGAAGGTGACAACAAGGACTGAGTCAAAGTACAACCCCTCAAAGCATTGATCTCTGTCCCCAAACTGAAATCAATAAAATTTTAAAACAAAACAGATCATTATTCTTGAGGGAAATATAGAAAATAAAAGAAATTTCAACTTGTTCAATCATTACTAGAAGTAAAAAATTGACTATAAAATCAAAGAGATACTCTAAATCAGTGGTCCTCAAACTGCGACCCACAGGCCACATATTGTATTTGTTCCTGTTTTGTTTCTTCACATCAAAATAAGATGTATGCAGTGTGCATAGGAATTTGTTCATAATTTTTATTTTTACTATAGTCTGGCCCTCCAATTGTCTAAGGGACAGTGAACTGGGCCCTGTTTAAAAAGTTTGAGGACCCCTGCTCTAAATAATATAGAATCATGATACTTATCTCCATATGTATATTCACAACTATATGTATATATATATAATTTCAAAAACCCATTCTATTAGTATAATTTAATTCCATGAATATAAGGTCATATAATGTTAGAAAATGAGTTTTATGGTGGCCATTGGTGGAGAGTGGTTGACATTGGTGGTGGGAAGGGCCCTGACTCACTGTGTATCTCAAATTCAACTATTAAGGATTCTGTTGGTCACAAATGCTTCAATAAAATAAAATTTAAAAACAAGAAAATGGAAAAAAATTTTAAATTAAAAAAATGAGTTTATGTAATTTCCCACTCTTAATAGATCAAGACATTGACATCAATATAATTTTAACATCTGCCCAAATTCAATTCCTATTTCTGAATAGCAGTAGAAACCTCATGATAAACTAGGGTAAGAAAATGCCTTTACTGGGAGAAATGGCACTTGCCAGAAATTCAGAGAAAGCTATGAACCTTTAGCCAGAACATCAGCGAAGTTTCCAAATGAAATCAGGATAAGTGTAGAGTTTTGCTCAACTCAGTTGTTCTGTATTCAACTGGAACTTAGATGCAGGAAAAACAGCAATGTCACAAATTTTGGAGGAAAGTAATAAAGCTATCTCTATTTATATCCTATTGGTACAAATTCACTTTGTCACTTGTACAAATTTGCATTTGACTAGAAAGTCAAAGATAATGAAAACTATAACTTATTAACTGTAAGTTAATAAGAAAGGAAAAAAATTTGAAATCAGATTTCTTAATGGCTAAAATTCATTAAAGATAGTGCCATAGAGAAAAAAGGAACTACTTTTATAATAGCAACGAAAATGATAAAATTTTTAGAAAGCTATCTAAGAAAAAAAGGTGAATAGCTAAAAGAAAAATAAAACAATAAGTTGATAGGCTTACTATGTTTCTAAAGAATATAGTTAATACTATAATGTACCTAATTTCTAAATGCCATTCTATAATCGATATGCCATTATAGATATAGACTATAATCTAAATGCCATTCTACCTATTACCAACAAAATACAAATTTAAGTAACATTGAAATAGAGTCACATGAATGGATAATTCCAAGTACCTGCAATAGTCTGGAGACATCACTTAAGCATTATATGGAGTCAACAAATTTGAACATTAAAAAGAGTATAGTGTCTCATTTCTTTATAAAAAAAATGAAAGCAGGCAAATAGATCTATACTAAAAACACCCTGAGAGTGTCTAAAAGTGCTCATAAGGATTTTGGGATGTTGGCTCTGGTGCTAAGCCACATGTGCAAGTAGTTGTCAAAGTTCCATGTAATGGTCCACTTGGGTCTAGTTTTCTCTATGAAAACTGCTCACAATTCTGAATTTAAAACAACACCAGGGGGAACTGGAGCAAAATTGAGATGCTTGTCATGCACACAAGCCAACCCAAGTTCAATCTCAGCATCTTATATGGTTCCGCAAGCTCCACTAAGAGTGATCCCTGAGTGCAAAGCAAGTAATAAGAGCTGAGCACTGAGAGTTTCCCCCGCACCCGCTGCTAACATTCTAAGCTAAACTAAATATGAGCAATACAGAATGACGCCTCTCATGTGTGGGATATAAAGCGGAGCAAGAAAAAAACAAATGGTCAAAGGCAGCAGACCTGAGAACTGGTCTACAGGGGAAAGATTGCCCTGGTCGAGACAATGGGGAACAGGAGTGGGGCTTCAAGATGGGGGCAGTTACCTTGGTGAAGGGTGTGGTGTTAAAACATTCTATGCATGTAATTCTATAACTAAAAGTATTTTATATATGTCTAAAATTAAATAAAACTTAAGAGACCAGAGATATAGCACAAGGAGTTAACAACCTGGTATTGCATATTGCTAGAGGTCCCTGCACTGCTAGGAGTATATAATCAAACTTCACTAGCCTTCTATCCTTGGCTAAAAAAAAGTAAAGAAAAGGAATGGAAAAAGGGAAAAGGAAAGGAAATACAAAGGTAAAGTAAAAAGAAAGAGAAATAGGGAAAAAAGGAAAGGAAGGAAAGTAGGAAGGGAGAAGGAGAAAAGGAACAAAGGAAGGGAAAGGGGGGGAAGGAAGGAGAGAGGGAGGGAGGAAGAAAGGAAAGAAGGAAGGAAGGAAAATGATAGCCTCATTTTCTTTATCAAATTAGTTCAAAATTAGATTAACACCTACTGCCATTGTATTAATGAATTCATTGGAAAAAAACTAATAATTTTTACAAGTGTACTGTAGTTTTTCTCTTTTTTCTTTCTTTTTAACTTTCTTCCTTCTCAGATTTTTTCTATTTTTAATAATACTTTTACTTATTGAAAATAAATGTATTATAATAAACTATGTTAACCATGTGGTACAGTTTCTTTAAATAAATTTTAAAAATTTAGATGATCATGTCTAATGTTGATAAGATTTGGTAAGAGTTAATACGTTGAGAAGAACCTAATGTTGAAAAGGAGATTCAATGTTCCTGTATACTGAGGCCGAGGCAATACATTTTAGAAGCAAAAATGGGAGATGCTGTTGACAATTATTAAATTTGCATTTTCTTTGACCTGGAAATTTTATTTCTATGGAAATGTATTCCTTAGAAATGTTTATACTTGGGAAGGTGGGAGGTGTGTGTGTGTGTGTGTGTGTGTGTGTGTGTGTGTGTTCATTTTATATAGTGAAATAACCAGCATGAACAACATAAATATAAACAGCCCAGTTCTTGGGAAACTATGAAAATGACACTTGTTCACATTATGAGAGTCAAAAAACAAGTGTCACTTATTAGTAAGATCTGACATTGTGTGCCTGGGAGACAAATTTTTCATCACTCTCTGCTGAGAAAGACTCTGGAATATTAACTTGAGGGACAACATACATGCACACATATGAATACTTTAAAAAGCCCAATAGTGCCAAAGGCTTGTGTGTTATTGCTGTTGGTTTTTAACTTTTTTTGTTGTTGTTTTTGGGTCATACCAGGCTCAGGCACCATATGAGATCTGGAATCAAACCTGGGTGAGGCAAATGCTATTGTGCTATTGCTCTGGACTTTTTCTTTTCTTTTCTTTTTTTTTCTCTTTTGAGGAAAGCAGTACAGAATCTGGAATCTCATCCAAGGAATCCAAGACCTCACATATACAAAGCTACAAAGTTCTTCCATAACAGAAAATGTTACTGCTCATTCCTATCTAAGCCTTCTCCTGGCCATAACCTTGCTTGACCATCTGGATCTCTTTCCCTACATCCAGTATTCTTACTTGAGATTTGGAGATACTTCAAGAGGCAACCCCAGGCATGAACATAAATTTACATTTACATATTAAAGTCTGCCTAATACTCTGAAGCTTCCTTATTTTTCACTTAGTCATGCCAATTGAAAAAAAAAAGGTTTTTTTTTTCCTTTGCTTGTTCAGATAGTGAACTGGTTCATATACTTTGTAAAAAGTACCCCATTGGTTTATAATATTATTGAGTTGACTCTATTCTAGATGTCCATTAGGTTGTTTTCTCAAACATTATCATACACATCATTGAGGTGTATGCAAGTATACACGATAAGCTATTTGAAGTGGTAGCTCTGCATCATAAGGTATATGCATTTTAAGTTATAGCTGTTTTCCTCCTTCCCAACATAGCATCCTGTTCAATCTGTTTTCAGAAGAAGGTTGATATAAATGTTGTTCACTGCTGAACCAACAGAAGTGCCATCATTCCATTTATTTTCTTGTGCCAATTTTTTGTTTTACCTGGAGTTAAAAATATACTCATGATGTCATTACTGAGTAGCCTTTGAACCTACAATTAAGTTCTCACGCAATTATTGGGGAGAAATTACTGAATGCTGCAGCAAATAATTTTTTACATTGTTAAAATTGTTACAACATCTACCCATATACTCTTAGCTTCTCTTTGAGTCATCTGAATGCTCCAATAAGGACCCTCCCTGGCTTCTTTGGTAATTTTTTGGTAATTGATCTCTTCTCTCCTACTGAGAGTAAGAGTAACTATATTGAGTTTGAATTCAAGTGAAACTTGCTTGTTGCTCCACAGCCTTTTTTTTTTTTTTGCAAATTTAATTTTTTTTATTTTATTTTGATCAAAGTGGATTACAAATCTTTCACAGTAATTTTTTAGGTACATACTGGCATTGAATCAGGGGCATTCCCACCACCAATGTTGTCATCCCTCCACCCCTGTTCCCAGCCTGCATCCCATATCCCCCTCCTTTACCCCTCGGGTTGTTAGTATAAGTGGTCTCCTCTGTGTCTAGTATGTTGTAGATTGGGTGTCGATTCTGTTGTCGTTGGCTTTTAATTTGGTGTTTAATTCTGATCATTTTTTTTATTTCTACTTAATGTTCAGATGACTGTCTGGTCTTGGTACCCTCCACAGCCTTTGAAAAATTCTTCCTGTGCTTATCCCTCAATCTCAGCTTGGTTTCAAAGAACTCAGTGCTTCAAAACTCAGCTTTCCTCAGCTCTGCCATTATTACCTATTCTCCCCAGTTTTCCAAATTTATATAGTGTGACAGGGTTAAACATTACTGGATGGAACTGAACACCATTTGGTGTGTCTCAAAAGTCAAATAAAAAGAAAGATCGAAAAAGAACCAGCAAAATACCAGAATGGATCAAGAGAGCATACATGGAACTCAGAGTTAAGCAAAAAGAAATAGAAACATCAAAACACAATACAAAAATACCCTCTGCAATTGTAAATTGCAGCGCTATTTACAATAATCAGAGTCTGGAAACAACCCAGATGCCCAACAATTGATTAGTGGCTAAAGAAACTGTGGTACATATACACAATGGAATACTATGCAGTTGTCAGGAAAAATTAAGTCATAAAATTTTCCTATACATGAATGGACATAGAAACTAATATGCAGAATGAAATGAGTCAGAAGGAGAGAGATAGACACAGAATAGCCTAACTCATCTGTGCTATTTAAGAAAAATAAAAGACAGTATTGTAATAATACCCATAGACAATAGAGATGAGGCTGAAAGAACCAGCCCATGATATGAAGCTTACCACAAAGATTGGTGAGTTCAGTTAGAGAAATAACTACACTGACAGCTATCATGACATGGTAGTGAGTGAGAGAAATAGAATGCCTATCTTGAAGACAGGCAGTGGGTAAGGGTGGAGGAAGATGGGAGGCATTAGTGGTGGAAAGGTTGCACTGGTGAATTTTTTTTTATAGGCCCCTGGAGGGTGGTGGTGCCTGCCCTGGCTGTGCAGGTAGGTCTCCCCCAGAGCCCGTACTGGTGAATATTTTATGACTGAAACTCAACTACAAACATATTTGTAACCATGGTGCATTTTTAAATAAAGATATTATAAAAAAAAATTAAAAAAACAGTGGGGCCGGGCAGTGGCACTGGAGGTAAGGTGCCTGCCTTGCCTTGTGCTAACCTAGGACGGATCGTGGTTTGATCCCCCGGTTCCCCATATGGTCCCCCGTGCCTGCCGGGAGCGACTTCTGAGCGAATAGCCAGGAGTAACCCCTGAGCATCACCGGGTGTAGCCCAAAAACTAAAAAAAAAAAAAAAAAACAGCATGAGGCTGGGGACATAGGAAATTATAAAATCCAAAACACTCTTTTAGACACTCATAAATAAATACCTATAACTTCATAATCACCTGAAGTTTGTTTTAATCATTTTACAGAGAAAGTTCAAGGACCCACCAGTAGCTTAACTGGTTTTATAGTAACAAAGTCACATTAAGAAAGATCTGAACAATAATCATGCATCTTACTTATATAATGTCTTGTTAAGTGTGGCAAGGCAAATGTACTAGTTGTACTATATTTCTACTAGATTTCCTGATTTCTATCTCCAAAAGGAAGCAGTCCTCCTAGCCTCCCTTGAAGGAGCAATAGAAATATCAGTTGCTGTTCTTCAAGTTCGAACTTAAGAGTTACCATTGGTATTCTTGTTCTGCTCACTACTTATAGGTTATAGTAAGTTATTTGTACTTACTCATATGTGATACTAAGAATCTGTTTATTCTACCCTCAGAATATAACTTTAACTCCTTTTTTTTGTAATTTTAGGGATTAAACCTAGGGCCTCTCACAGTTAAGTGCTCTAACACTAAGTCACATTGCATGCCCCAAACATGTCACTTTTCTTGACCTCCATCATCATTTTTGCAGATGCACTCCCTTCTCTTGCCTCATTTGCTCATTTAAAATAGATTCTACTTGGTTTCTCTGCTTCAACTATTGCACTCCTATAATTTCTTCTTTACACAGCAGCCAGAATAATCTTAGCAAAAATCATAAGCTAGCTAGCCTAACATTATTACTAAGCTGAAAAAGACTCTCATTTCCATACCGAAAATGCTTTCCAATAATTGAGGGAAATTCTTTTTATTTTTTTAATTTCTTATTACTATCTTTATTTAAACATCTTGATTACAAACAGGACTGTAGTTGGGTTCCAGTCATGTAAAGAACACCCCCCTTCACTAGAGCAACATTCCCATCGCCAATGTCCCCATTCTCCCTCCTCTCTACCGCACCCCTGCCTGAACTCTAGACAGGCTTTCTACTTCTTGAGGGAAATTCTTGAGTAAAATTGTGGATCTGAAGAATAAGAATCTAACTGTCCTTCAAGTATTCAATTTCTGAAGACTCTGGTCTGCTTCTTTAATTTTTTATGTAAATTCAAATGTTATGTTTTATATTATTTCTGTTTGTTTGATTGGCTTATGGGTCTAGGAATAAAACTCAAAGCCTCAGGCAAGCAAGACAAATGTTGTGCATAGCTATATATACCCAAGCAAGTTTTATGCTATTTGATTTTAGAGATTCCTCATAACAGTCTTCAAACTATTACCTGTTGGTAGTTGATCTATAAGTACTACAAAACAGCAGAATCTACTACCTTAATTGTTTTGATAGTTCAGGACAATGTCAACTCCAGATAGGCCTCTTTGGTATGTTATTAGTTTGAGTTGTGAGCTTTTTGAAATATAACACATGTAGATAGAAGTTTTCTCTGGATTTTCCTTCTTGCCCTAAAGTTAAACCATCAAATGGAACTTGAGTCATAAATAATTAATCCTTTCTCTGGGAATCTCATCAACCAAGGAATATGGACTCACCCCAGCACAGAGGCTAGAGGCGACACCCCACAAGGACAAACTTTGTCATAAATTACCATAGGCTACTCCCCATCCATTCATCTTCCCCAAAACATCACTGACCTTCCACTGGCTCTATTAGAAGATATTTAAATTACCATTTAAATCTATTTAAACCCCCAGCTAGAATCCATAAATGCAAAAGGTATGTGTGTAAATACATTTATGTTCTTTTTTGTTGTTTTTTGTGTTGTTTTGTTTTGTTTTTGGGTCACACCCAACAGCGCTCAGGTGTTATTCCTGGCTCTATGCTCAGAAATCGCTCCTGGCAGGCTGGGGGGACCAGGTGGGATACCAGGATTCGAATCACTGTCCTTCTGCATACAAGGCAAATATCCTACCCCCATCCTATCTCACTGACCCTAACATTTATGCTCTTATTTATTATTGCTAGTCTGTCTTTTAGCTGGGGTCTCAGCTAAGAATTTGGAACAATAGAGAGAAAGTTGGTTCCCACTCCAGCCATTTCAACCCTTGGAAGGCAGCTATGCTCACAACTATACCACCAATGCGCCCCTCCATTTCAACCCTTGGGTTAGAGGACTTGGCCATGTGTTCCATACCTCCATCAAAGCCTCTTGTGAGTTTAAACCTCAATCACCTGAAGGAAAGTTAGTTTGACAAAATACCTTTTTATGTACTGCCTTCCCACCTTTGTTACTCCCATACTTGTTTAGGGCTTCCAACCCCTCTCATTTCAGGACTGGTTTTAGAGATTACTGTGAGCAAGAGTCAACGTTAAAGAAATAACAAGGACTTGTTCTGCTCATGTGTATAATTTCTCATTCTCTGTTCTGCTTACTTGCCTTCCAAGTCCAGTTTTTTTTGAAGGATTGAATATAAAAATACATCTAGCTGTCAGGTCTAGACAGTGATAGAGGCAACTCTCTAGGATATTTCTGTTGAATTTATATATTATGTTATTACTTGGTGACACATATGTTAATCAGAATAAAACAATGGGGTTCCCTACATAGTTGGGTGGTCAAATTCTAAAAATAGAGATAAGACTTTTATTTTAATCAACCTATTTTTTGTTCAGATTATTTTGAACTTGTCTTTTTTGCAGTTTAATCACATTAGTTGTTGTTCCCTAATTATGCAATTAAATTGATTAACCCATGGTTTTATTGATTTTCAGATTCTCTATTTTAATGTATCATGTCATAGAACAAAGTTTCAAACCCTGTTTTATTTGAGGTTATTTTTTTTTTTTTTTTTGGTTTTCGGGTCACATCGGGCAGTGCTCAGGGGTTACTCCTGGCTCCATGCTCAGAAATTGCTCCTGGCAGGCACAGGAGACCATATGGGGCACCGGGATTCAAACCGATGACCTTTTGCATGAAAGGCAAACGCCTTACCTCCATGCTATCTCCCGGGCCCCTTATTTGAGTTTTAAAACATTTTAATTCATGTTATGTGAATTAACACTAGCTAATGATTTAACAAGTTCATGTTCAATGACTAATGTCTAGACTTTGAAGGAATTAAAAGAAAGATAAAAGCAGTCCTAAATAGGGAAACTTTTAATAACCCTCAGGAGTTATTGTTTAAATGTTACAAGTCTATCTGAAATTATGAAGACATTCTAAAAATGGCTAGTGCTGTTGGTTGTACAACATTATAAATGTACTTAATTGTGCTCTTTAAATGGCTAAAGTGACTTTTATGTTATATACATTTTACAGCAATAAAATCTTAATTTTTAACATCCTTACTTATTATTAGAAAAAACCTGGGAATTTCTTAGAATGTTATAAAATAGACCCAACAGTCTGCTATGTCACCAGGAGACTTGAAAATGAAATTATTTTACCTCCTACCACAATCTCCATTCCCAGGCGCCCAGCCTAGTCTATGGTACATAATGGGACTTAAGCAAGTACTTCTTAATGAAATTTTGAATGGTTATATTGATAATGAAACAAGCCCACATTCATTATCTACTACTGACTAGATATTGAAACAGATCTTTTTGCATTGGAGGGACTCAGCTATGGTCATTATTGTAATTATTCTGCTCTCTCTTCTATAGAAGAGCCTTTAATTCTTCAAAAGACCATTGTCTCTGGGTTCTTCTATCCATCTTCTCTCCTGTTTCTGGAAATATTGCTTCAAATTCTTGCTTCGATGTTTTAAATCACCGCCGTCAGTCTCGGGTTAGAATACTGATAAGAGCTCAAGGTTAAAATTTGGATACAGGGGGCCGGGCGGTGGCTCTGGAGGGAATGTGCCTGTGCTAACCTAGGACGGACCTCAGTTCGATCCCCCGGTTCCCCATATGGTCCCCCGTGCCTGCCAGGAGCAACTTCTGAGCGAATAGCCAGGAGTAACCCCTGAGCGTCACCGGGTGTGGCCCAAAAACCAAAAAAAAAAAAAAAAAAGAATTTGGATACAGCCTAGCAGTCCCCATGGACAGTGAGGGTTCATACTCTATTGTATTTGGTTCCTGTCAAGCCTTTTCTTATCTAGATATGTAGCAACCTGTAGGTTACTTTGACCTCCCTCCCTTAATCCTGCCTCCTACCACCTTAATTTCTTTTTTTGAGGAGGAAGGGTTTGGACCACACTCAGCAGTTCCCAGGGGCTAGGCATGGGGGACCATAGGAATGCCAAGGACTGAACCTGAGTTGACCATGTGCAAGGCAAATGCTCTGTCCTACCACCTCAATCTTTTTTTTGGGGGGGCGTCAGACCCAGCAGTGCTCAGGGGTTAATCCTGGCTCTATACTCAGAAATCGCACCTGACAGGCTCAGAGGACCATATGGGATGCTGGGATTCAAACCACCGACCTCCTGCATGAAAGGCAAACGCCTTACCTCCATGCTATCCCTCCAGCCCTCACCTCAATCTTAATTGGCTACTTCTGTCTAGGCTCTTTAACTTCAATCTGATCTCCACTAACTTCAGTTAATTCTTCCTCCTCACACTTCTAGTATCGAAAATGTTGTACACAGCATAGAAAGACATGATGTATCTATTCTAGGGCTGCATTACTGATAGCCAATCAACTCTCCAGGAAAAGCAAATAGAATAATTTATAATAAAAAACAACCATAGCAAAACTCTTTATTTGTAGCACTGACAGATTTTAAGGTGTATAAACTTCTAATGTAGTCAATGTCAAGGGTTTGCTATGAGGTCAATGAGTGTAGAGTAGGTAAGAACTTTGTAGGAACTCCTCATTCTGTAAGATACTCACTCATGCTCATCAGCCTCTTAAATAATCCTCTTGATATTTACAATTCAGTTTACTCTTCTTCCACATAATGGCTATAATTGGTTCAATATTAGATTAAAACATGACCGAAATGATAGTATATTATTCCTTCAGTCAGAAATGGAAACTCTTGGTCTCTTTCTCTCTCCCCAACTCTCCCCACCTTTACTTCCACATCAGCTACTCAAATAAGGAGCAGCTGAGGCCTCCAGATAAGAATCAAGAGAGTGAATATTATTGGAGGTAAATCTGTAAATACTTCTCCAGCTCCTCAATCTTTGAGACAGTTGTGGTTCTGATGGCTTTTCTGACAGCAAGCACCTAAACCAAAACATCACTAAAAGCAATCAGCAGATTCCAGACTTAGAATCTCGGTGAGCTAGCAAATGGTTGTTATTTTAAGCTACTGAATAATTTATTGTACTGCCAAAGACAGCTAAGATAGACAGAAATGCAAATGTTAATAATCTTCAAGAGCATTGAGAACAATAGAAGTAAAGTGATTAAAAAAAAAGTTGTGGATGGAGAGATAGTACAGTGGGTAGGGTGTGCTTGCTTGCAGGCAGCCTACCCAAGTTTAATCCTGGGCACCTCAATGGGTTCCTTGAGCACTACCAGAAAAGCTCCCTGAGCACAGAGTTAGGAGTAAGTCCTGAGTACTGCTGGGTGTGACCCCAAAATATACACATAAAAATAATAAGTAGATTAAACATAAGGAAGCGGCACATGTTTTAATATATTCTAAGTTGTTTTAATGTTATTTATTTATGTTTATATAATTAAAATTTGGTAATAGTTGTGTTAAACAGCTGAGAAAAACAATTAAAATTTTACCTGTCAGTTCTCATGAACTTCTATGAGCCAGGTCTAACAAACTCTGACTTTCATTCAGGGGGTTGTGGTTGCACATACCCATATGAAACTATTCTTTGAGCCCATAATTGCAAAATATTGGTAGTTTTTTATTATGCCACCTTCTACCCTACTAGCATAACTATTAATTTATTAACGTAAAAATAAAACGTATTTTAAATAAATTTTATTTCATTTTCTTGTAACACAAAATTTATTTTAATGGAAATCCACTTTTTTAAAGCAGGAGGAATGTATCAGCTCTATTAGAGCATCACTATTTTTACCTGTAATGTGCCCGAAAGCAAGCTCATGCCAGGAGTAGATAAAGTGTCAGCTCTGCCAATTTATTGGGGTTCCTTTGTACTTGCATTATTAAAATTCAATCCAACTCATCGTCTTTCTACAGAAATATTTTAAAGCAGTGTCTTCAATTTGTAGATTAAAACTAAACACAGAATCTGTAAAACTATGCAACTGTTTACATGCAAATTGCAGCATTTCACAGCTCTGTGAAGTAGAGTAAATAGAATGGAGGTCATTAGCCGATCTCAACTCATTGCGGATTTCCCATTCTCCACAGACACTGGGCATACCACTGCTGACAAAAGACTAAGTGTGTGAGTGAACATTAGAGATGCTCCATCTTGTTTTCTGCTTTCCTACCATTTATAACCTCTTAATCCCCCATGGCCTTTGCCTTGTAACCTCACACTAAGAAATGTTCCCATAAACTGTGTTTAATATAACACGACACACTGATTACAGATAAGAGGAGAACAGATGTCTTATCCCTGATGACATCACACAGGCCAGGAAAGTTTAACCTTGTGTTACAGTATTATCTTACATTTCATAAAGAACAGGTCTATGTGCCCCTGTGTATGAAACAGAACATTGAGTTTCAGGACTTTTTACTACTGCGTCTCTTCTCTGCAACTACTGACCATTCATTCTTTTATGCTTTTGCTTCCTTACTCCACACATTTGAAACCCTAAACTTTCGTCTTTTTTTTTAAGATTCTGTGATATAAGATACTGTTAATAATGGTTTCTCATGCACCGAACTTCCTA
>PVKC010011575.1:0-24582 GCA_004027635.1 Crocidura indochinensis
AGCTAGCAGGCACTCCTCTGGCCACTATTCTGTCCCTCCCCCTCCCCCCACTCAACAGTTTTCTCTTTTTATACAGACAGAACAAGGGGGCATGTCCGGGTTCAACAGTGGAGGTATCCAAGGGTCATGTCTAAGCCCAACTGCCATAATACATTCCTAGGTTTCTTCCATAGGAATGCAGAATTGGGTCTGATGAGACTTCCCAGAAATTAATAACTAAGCCTACCTCACTGTAAATTTATTAACAGGAATCATAGATTTGTATATTATTAATTATAAAGTTGAAAGACATGTTAGAAGCCTTTTAAGGCTTCTATTTATAATTTCACTTTTTTTTTTTTTTTTGGTTTTTGGGTCACACCTGGCAGTGCTCAGGGGTTACTCCTGACTCCATGCTCAGAAATTGCTCCTGGCAGGCACAGGGGACCATATGGGGCACTGGGATTTGAACCGATCATGAAAGGCAAACGCCTTACCTCCATGCTATCTCCCGGGCCCCTATAATTTCACTTTTTTGGTGTTTATTGAGCATCTGCCACGTGCTAAATATTGCACTTGGTACAGGGAAAAGTGAACAAATTCTAGATATTATTTTGGAAATTATTCCAACATGATTTAGGATACATTCACTATAAAAAAATTAAGGGAAAGTTAAGGTTGACTCCTAGATTTATAACTTAAACAACTGGGTTAATTTGCTAAGATAGTGAAAATTAAGGATAAAAATGTTCAGATTAGAGGATTTCAGGCACAGGGGGCACAGTGATATGGGGGCCACAGCCTTGCAGTACCAGGGATCGAACCTGGAATTCCCACATGCAAATCATTTACTTTAGTCTTTTGAATTATCTCTGGCTCTGACTCTTTGTGTTTTTCATATTTTTTATGTTTAGTTATTGGTGTTCTGGGATTGCACCTCACAAATCTCAGGCAATTCTCTTACTCCTGGCTTTGTGCTCAGGCATTATTCCTGGCAGTTATTGATGACTATATGGGATGCCAGGAATCAAACCTGGGTTGTTGTACTATTTCTCTGTCCCAGGTTTTACAATATCTGTGAAAGTACACATTATAGGAATGAATCTGGTACTCAAAGGGGAAGTTATAGTGTAAAAAGTAGAGAAAGCTGTTACAGTTTGTTAAATTCATTTGAGGGACTGAGTATAGCTAGATAAGGGAGAGCTCAGAACTGAATTTAAATAGACCAAGAAGAGCTATTAGCATATGAAAATGGAAAAGGTGAGAGAAGAGAAAAATCTAGTAAAGATTAGTGATAGGGGAGCCAACAGCAAGTATTTAAGAAGAAAGTAGTTAAGACTATTGCTAAGAGGGCTCAGGAATGAAAAAGATTTCTTTTCTTTCTTTATCTTTCTCTTTCCTTCCTCCCTCCCTCCCTTCTTTCCTTCCTTCCTTCCCTCCCTCCCCCCCTCCCTCCCTTTTCTTTCTTAATAGCATGATCTGATCCTCACAAGCCATTTGAAAAATGGAACAAAAAGCCAAATGAAAATATGTTGAAGAGTGACTAGGTTGTAAAAAGTAGGAAATAGTAGATATAGATTTCTACAAAAATTATAGTAATTTGAAGTCTATGGAATCAGAAAAAGATTTTAGTTCATTTTAAAGATAAAGAGATATTAGAGAGTATTTTATAAGTTCATAAGAATGATCCAATAGTGGGCCCGGGAGATAGCATGGAGGTAAGGTGTTTGCCTTTCATGCAAAAGGTCATCGGTTCGAATC
Organism: Crocidura indochinensis; assembly: GCA_004027635.1. Classification (NCBI taxonomy): domain Eukaryota; kingdom Metazoa; phylum Chordata; class Mammalia; order Eulipotyphla; family Soricidae; genus Crocidura; species Crocidura indochinensis. The sequence goes on from PVKC010011575.1 coordinate 1,741, forward strand.
CCGGTGCCCCATATGGTCCCCCGTGCTTGCCAGGAGCAATTTCTGAGCATGGAGCCAGGAGTAACCCCTGAGCGCTGCCGGGTGTGACCCAAAAACCACCAAAAAAAAAAAAAAAAAAAGAATGATCCAGTAGAGGGACAAATAGATGCTATAGGCAGGGGGGAAAAGGAGAAAAGGGGTAACTCAAGAAAAAAGGGGGGGGGCAAGAACTTACATGATTTTCAGAGTATGAAGTGGAGAGTTTGATGTATACAGGTTCTTAGTTACTATAGGAAAGATAGAATGAGTCAGATCAGAGATAGAATGGATTGATTATAGGTATAATTTATGTTGAGTAAATTTGTCTCATGAAAAGGTATGTCAAGGACTTGTGATTATATAAAATGATTAAATAACTCTACGGAACCTTTTAATATGTCAGGGCATGTTAGTAAAGTACTCCTTTAGAGTCCCCAGAAGTTCCTTTTCTTAAGCCAGTTACTTTGTTTTTGGGTTGTTGTTGGATTATTTTTTTAATTAGACCCCATGATTTTCAAATTGTTCATAATACAGTTGTTTTGGGTATCAGAACTGCAGCAACAATCCCACCACCGTCATTATCATGAATTTCCCACTTACCCACCAAAGCCTTCGTCCCTTAGTAGGCACAAAATAATTATATTTTACTTTGCTTGTTACAAAAATTGACATCAGAAAATAGCTCAGTAAAAGGAAATTTGCAAAAATGTTATGTCACATTATTATTTAAAGTTTTTAAAGTCATTCAGGGTTTATTGAGATATTTATTGCTAGTGAGTCTTTTGTGTTATTTATAGCACTTGGTTGGCTTCTATGCTATCTCATTTGCTGTGCTTTTACTGGACTATCAGTACTGTGGTATTTGGAGGTGTTTTAACTGTAGAATGCATCAGGAGCTCTAAGATCTGTAGAACTGGGGCCATTCTCTGTCCAATCCATTCACAAGGTGGGTCTAGAGGTTTTAGCCTGAAGACCAGTATTTCTATATGTTGGCTTGGCTTGCTATTTTTCTTGATTAGTTGTAAATCTGTGAAGTTGAGCCATTGTTTAGCCATTGTTTAGTTGGCAGCTGCTGGGGGATATGGATGCTGAGGCTTCTGGCAGTATGGGATGGTGGTAGTGAGACTGACCACGCTCCTACCCCCACCCCGCTTCAAGAAGAGTCCAGAGTTTTCAGCCCCAGAAATCAGGAGGTTCATCTGCTTGGCATCTGCATAGATGAATTATGGGCCTTTTGTGGGGCTGTTATTGTGAGGTATGGTATTTGGTGTGACCGATGGGGTTTTCTCAGGGCAGGAACTTATCCTGCCACATACCCCCTTCTAAGGGAGCCACAGAGAGTTTTCAACCCAGAGACTAGTGTGTAGCTATGAGTTTCATTGTCTTGGCTTGGTATTTCTTATGAGTCACGAATCTGGATTATTGTTTATATTGTGACAGCTGAGAATTTGTCAACATTTTTCTATATATTATCTTCCTCTCACAGAGTTCTTTCACCCCTGAGACCCCATTTGGTCCCTGGTTCCCCACCAGCAGTGACTTACTTAGTCTTTCATTACATTATATTACTAATTTTGGTGTAACTACAAATTTAAGCTGTTCTTGCATCTTTGTGGACTGTGGGGTTTATTCCCGAAGCATAAGCCACAGAATATCTTATTTCCTTACCTTTACTGCTCCCAACCCTCTTTTTTAAATGACATATCGAGGGCTTTCTACATAAAGTTTACATTTTACTATCCAGGACCCCAGAGTAAAGATGGAATGATATCTAAGCCACCTAACTTACATTTGGGCTTCTAAAGGACATTATTAAAAAGATTTCTTCAGGTAGCCTTGCAGACTGTTAAGATCTTGGTGGTTTTTTTGGTTTTGGTTTTTGTGATGCTAGGAATTGAACCCAGAGTATCCACACTACCGCCAAAGCCACATCCTTGACTGACACTTAAGATCTTTTTATATTTAAGTTACTGTTGTTCCCACCAGTTTAGACTTTTTGAAAAAAAAGAAAGAAAAAGAAAAAAGGTAAAAATGGGCTTTATTGAAGGTACTAAAGAAGAGGGAAGGAGAAGATAAGGATAAGAAAGGGAGAGAGTAATGTGCTCAAGAACTGAACATAGGCTTCTATAGAGGTGGAGAAGAGTCTGGACTTTATTTTTATTAATCTACCTTCAGATGTGGATTCTTCCAATACTGTATTGCCTAAGAAATTTATTTTTGTACCCAGTTTTCACTTACCAAATGATGAGCAAAGTTGTACTTGACAATTTAAAAGCACCTGAGTGCTTCTGAGAACGAAACCAACTCTGTTCCCCTTACTCGGCTTTGAAATTACTGGTCTCCTTTCCATTCCTTTCCCCTGTTCTGTTTTGATAATGATAAAGTTTGAAGGACCATTTAAGGAATAAGGATCTGAGTATAAGGATTTAGCATGTGGCCAACTCCAGTTCGTTTCTCAGCACCATGGCACCACTAGGTGACCCTCAATTCCTATTCTCCATAGTGGTCTATTTTTTTTTTTTTTTAAATTGGGGACTATCCTGTGGACCAAATCCTGAGTTTGTGCTCCAGCTTTTAGAGTCATCATCCTAATCCTGGATTAAATCTTGAACAAACATTTCTTGTTAGCAACATTATAGACACCTAGCTATATTGTATGTAATCTGGTATAGTTGAGTTGTATATGCTCTGAATTGTAGTAAATATGGGCTTAGAAGTAGATTTCATGGGCTTAAATTTGCTAGGTTGAGCAACTTAAAATTAAAGAAAGGTTTTCATTATGATTTATAGACTCTTTGAAGATTCTGACTTGACCAGTTTTGCTCAATGCCTAATTTTTTCTTTGAGTCAACATTCAAAAACAAAGTTTTCAATCTCATTTTATTTATTTTTCAGTTATATGTCCATTATCTGTCATTTTTGCTCTGCTCACTTGTAGTTTAAGATTGCTTCATTGCCTAAGTTGCTTCTTCCAGCAGTTTATTTACTGATTTTCTCATAGTGGTGAACATCTAATTTGGATATATTTTTAAATATTGTATACAAAAAGGCATTTATGGCTTAATACTAATGTTTTTCAATAGAAATCTTAGTCATTTACTCTGGGAGGATTATATTTTTTTTAATATGAATGTTGTTTTACAGCAGAAAAAGAAAACTAAGAACTTCAATCCACCAACACGTAGAAATTGGGAAAGTAATTACTTTGGGATGCCCCTCCAGGATCTGGTTACAGCTGAAAGACCTATACCACTATTTGTTGAAAAATGTGTGGAATTTATTGAAGATACAGGTAGGTACAGGCATCATTGAAAGAGGTTTGACATAAAGTTTTATTTTTTCTTATATCATCTGTTGGTCATGTTCATGATTCATTACAGCTCAATTTTTAAAAAAAGATACATAATTCTAATGATTAGAATTGCAGTTGTCTTAAATGTTACTTAAAGCATTAATCAGATATTAAAGAAATTTGTTGTTGACTGGTAATGATACTGAAATGGCTAGTTGATAACAAAAGTTTAAAGTTTTTTCTGGAATAAGGAAAAACTTGGTTATTAAATTACTCCTGTTAAATAAAGAACATTATTTAAATGAACAATTCAAAAGTTTTTACTTTTATGTCTCAATACTACTTAGTGCCCTTCCTTCATATGAATTCTTCTTATAAAATTCATAGTAATTCCTTTTTTTTTCTATTTTGGTTTTTGGTTTTTTTTTTTGGGGGGGGGGGCACACCTGGTGATGCACAGGGGTTACTCCTGGCTGTGCGCTCAGAAATAGTCCTGACTTGAGACACTATATTGGACGCAGGGGATTGAACTGGGCTCTGTCCTGGGTCAGCCACATTCAAGGCAAATGCCCTACCACTGTGTCTATCACTCCAGCCCCTCATAGTAATTCTTATTAGTAAATGAAAGACAACTAACTTAAGGTGTGACTTCAGCAGCACTAACTTAAGGGTATTAGTTTTGAGATTGATTGTTTTGTTTGGGGGCCATACCAGTCTTCTCCCTGGAGATTATCCTGACTCTGCCTAAAAATTACTCCTGGCAGGCTCAGGAGACCAATAAGGGATGCCAGAGATTGAACCTGGGTCTACTAGGAATGCCAGAAATTGAACCTAGGTTTACTACTTACAATGCTCTACCACCAGGAAGAACTCCTAGTCTTCAGCATATTTGCATTTAATGAGGTTCCAGCAAAATACAACTGCTAATAATCGCTAATCAACAATGTCACCTCTCAGTAGATCAATTAGATTAAAGTTCAATAAGGAAATACTGGCTTCTTTGAAGGAAGAAATGGAATAGAGGGGCTTAGAAGATAAAGGACTTTTCATTCTAATGAAAATTTCAGTGTTCTTTGAGTATTTCATTGCTCATTCTCTAGAGCATATAGGACACATTCTCCAAAATAGACCGTGTACTGGGATAGTTTTCACAAAGTCAAGGCGATAGAAATTATACCAAGTACTTTTTCAGCTTATGAGCAGTGAAAAGAAATGTTAATCACAGTCATAGACAAACAATGCAAATGCCTGGGAACTATTTCCTTAGTGAGCAACCAGTGGGGTCAGAGAGGAAATCAAGAGATACCTGGAAACAAATGAGAATGAGGATACAAGCTACATTTTGGACACAGAGAAAAGAATGTTAGGGGGAAAGCTTTGCAAGTACTCATAGTAGACATTTCTTCATTTGGTTTAATGATATTAGGATGGGGGAAAATCTCATTTTACTTAAGAGTCATGAGCATGTTTACTTAAGCCGTTGTTTTAGGACTCAAGTATCTGGCCATTTTAATTACATGCTATGCAATATCAGGTGCTGTGTGTGTGACATACACATGTGCATTCATGATAGGCATTTTAGTAAGTAATGTTAAATTTTGTTTCACATCAGTTTGTGTCTATCTCTTTGCTTTTAAGTATACCTTTAATTTCAGCTTGTTAGTGTTCATATCACTTTTGCATATTTCATTTTGGTTTTCAGGCCATTGCTTGTAATTAAATTCCCAGATCTTAATTTCTCCCACTATAGTTTCTGTATTCCTGAATGCTTTACTAAACCTTTCTGCCTGGATGTGATAACTTGGATTTGTTTAAATTCATCTTTCTTCAAGCTACTTCCTATTCCTTGATTTTCCTTTTTCTGATAATGTGTTTCTTTCCCCAGTGTTATGGACTAAAGTATTTTTTATGCCCCTTTCATCCATTTTACTCACATAACATTAAATTTTAATTAGCTTTGTCTTTGCTTATTTTTATCCATTTTCCAGTGACATACTGAGGTGTATTATATTTATATTGTTCCTGTTGATCCAGTTTTTTCCCAACCTAAGATAGTTATGTCCTCTTTTAAAATATTGATTGCCTAGAAACAGCTATAAATTTCATAGCCTAAGATATAAGGCTTTTTTAATAAAATAATTTTTTGCAAGAAAACAAATGCAAAAATTAAGTTTAGTTTGAAAGTTACTTTATGGAAACCAAAACTATCAAATCTACTAGTGGACTCAGGATTGCAGTTTCTGTTTTTCATCTTTTTTTCTCTATACATAGTGTTTCTCAGAGTGGGTTATAACTCTAGTTAGGGGTGGATTCTGGAACAATTCAGTGGCTTTAGATGCATTTGGGGAGTGCTTGTTTTCTTTTGTTTGTTTGCTTCTATAAAGTAGATTTCCTGAGAGGTGCTTAGAATTTTTTCCTGAAAGGGGGTCACTAGGCAAGATAAGTTTGGGAGACTTTGCTGTAGACTCACTTTCTCTGTACCAAGACCATACATTTTTCTGTCTTTATTTTTTTTCCACACAAGCTTTCAAAATTTTTTGAAGTAAAATATCACAGGATATAATTAATCTTATGTACATGTGGTATTTAATACACAGTATTTAGGGTTATCAGTTATTAACTGTACTTATATGTAATTTTATTACCCCTAAGAAAAACCCTGTCTATGTCCATTAGTCAGTCACTGCTCTTTTGCCCTTTGCAATTTCTAGTAACCACTAATCTATTTTGTGTCGATAGATTTGCCTATTGTAGCTATTTCTAATATCTAAAATAAAAATTGGTGACTTTTGGGAAGGGATCCACACCTGGCAATTCTCAGCACTTATTCCAGGCTCAGTACTTAGGAATCACTCCTGAAGGGGCTGTGAAGACCATATGTTATGCTGGAGATTGAATCCAGATTGGCTGCGTGCAAGGCAAACACCCTACCGTCTGTACTATTGTCCAGGCCCCAAAATTAGTGACATTTTTTTTCCATACTTGGTGCTTTTTTAAAAATCATAATGTTGTTGGTTTTGTATTTGGCTTACAGGGTTTTTGGTTTTGGTGTTATTGTTTGTTTCGGCAGTACCTAGAGGTGCTCTGGGCTTAATTCTGTCTCTGCTCAGGAAATCACTCCTGAAAGTGCTTGGCACCTAGAGTGAGTTGCATGCAAGATAGGCACCTAAACCACAGTAATATCTCCCAACCCCTCATACAGTTCTTGAGATTAGTTCACATGATAGCATGTTTCAGCACTTATCCTCCTTTTCTGGCTGAGCAGTATTCTATTGATGGACATTGAAAGTATTATAAATAGTGCTTCTGTTAACATTTAAGTTTAAACATTCTCATACTTATGAATACTTAAATAGTATTTACTTGAAAACTTGAGTTCTTTTTTATAGGGCTCATAAACCCTGAGCACCCAACAGTGCTCAGGAGTCATTCTTGGCTCTTCACTGTCCATGCTGGGAGGAAGGAGAAGCATATGGAATGTTGGAGATCAAACCCAGTTTGGCCACATGCAAAGGAAATCCTTACTTGCAATGCTATCACTCAGGTCCCCTTGATCACCTGCATTCTTTAGGGGGATTGTGTAGGAGTGTAACTTATTTTGAAAAGCTTGAGCTGCTTTTGTTACCCACCAGCAGTGTTTGAGGGCCTCTCATTTTTCACAAACATTTATTATATTTACTTTTCAATTAAGCATTATTTGTGGGTATGAAATAATCCCTCATTAAATTCAGGTTTGCACTTGCTTAGTTATTAATGTTTTACATTTTTTAAATGTAATTTGCAGTGGAGGATGGCCATATTCATTTGAAAAGTGTCTTCACTTGAGTCTTTTATCATTTTTATTAGGTTATTAATAATTTCCTTGCTGGACTGTTAAGAGTTCTTTTTTATCCTTCATTCTTATCTTTTTTGGCTCCTATATTTGATAAACTCAATTAACTAATTCTGTTAATTTCTTCTGTCTACTCATATCTGGGGTTAAACCACCCTAGTTTTTATTTTAATAATTTCACTTATCCCAGGATTTTTCTTTTATATATATTTACTTATATTTATCATTTCTGTGTATTTGTTCATCTTAGTTTCTATAGGTCATTTTATTGTTTACTTATTTTACAAAAATGTATTTAGAGTCTTGGTCTACTTAGTACAATCACTTGTTTTCTCATGATCATTTATTGCTTCCCTTAGGGACCATACTGTTTTAGATTTATTTTTTTCCTCATGCCTGTTGAATATCAGAATATAACCTCTTTGGAAATCACATTTCCTCTCATCGTGGTGTGCATGGTTGTGGCTGTTTGCATGGCTAGTTTTCTGAACTTTTTTTAAGATCTGTATCCCTTGTCATTTGGAGCTACTCATATCTGTGTTCCATTAGCTTTGTGGCTAGCTGATGTTTTGATGGTTTCCTTAAATCATGGAGCCAAGAGGGGGTGGGGGGGATTCTTTTCAAGCTTTTGCAGATTGACATGTTGGGGCATTCTTTCAGCACTAAACCAAGCCACTTATAATTCTGCCTGGGCTCTTCACTTTTTGGACAGACTTGGCAGTCAGAACTTAAAGCTTAGAATCTGTTGCCACAAAGCAGTTTTTGAGTGCTTTCTAGACCTAAGCATACGTGTTGGCATCTCAATTTCCCCAGTATCTAGGACCTCTTTAAAACTCATTTCTCTTTCCTTTCTGACATTAATTTTTTTAGGCTTCTCAGTTTGTATGTTGCTAGTCTTGGTTGGTGCTTTGTTCCCAGATTGAAACTAAATACTATACCATTCAATTCTTGTGAAGGTATCCCCCTCCTGGTTAACATTTATGTTGAATGATGAACAGGGAAACACTTTTGCTAGTTTTAGTAGCTTCTAGACAGGTTGAACTTCACAGCCACAATTCTTTGAGAATAAAATCTGTATTGCACTTTCTGATACTGCAACCTGTACTACCTTTATAGTTGACACCAGTATAAGAGAGGTGGTAGGTGGACAATTAAAAATTATTTCTTCATCAACTCTCTTTTCTGTGATCTTTTTAACAGATTCTAGAAATATGCAGAAGTTTCTTCTGCCCATTTTGAGCATCTTTTTTTTATTATTTGTTTATGGAACAAAGCCTGGCCTGATATTATTCCCTATGGTGTTTATCAATATACTTTTAACCTGTGCTTTATTCACCCTTTAGTTTGTTACTTAGTTTGGCTCTACAGACTTCTAGTACTTCAAAGGTTGCTGTGGTATTCCAGCACTGCAAGGTACAGGCAATATCACATCCTCAGGCTCTTGCACTGAAACTTTGGATCTCCAGGGGACCCCAGACCTTCTGAGCACTACTTTAAAAGTGTCCTCTTTCTTCAAAAACAATGAGCTTTAAATTCTTCCTAAATTTGAGTTTAGTGCATACTTAGTCAGATTGTTAGATTCAGATTCTCATTTTTGTTTAAAAAAAAAAAAACACCAGCAAGGTATTCTTCAAAGTGCATTGTATCTGTTGAGACAGGATGTCAGTTTGTCTAATAAAGGTGATATGGGTCAAATTATTTTAATCGTTTGGTATTGTAACAAGTGTCACTGACTTTAAAACTTTGGACTTAATAACTTATATTTGTATAGGCATATTCTTTCAGTGAGTTAGGTATTAATATCTTTTTGTTCATTTGTTTGTTGTTTTTGGAACACACTCTGCAGCTCTTAGGAGTTACTCCTGGCTCTTCTTTCAGAGGTAGCTCCTGACATGCTCCGGGGACCATATAGCATGCCAAGGATCAAACCTGGTCGGCCACATGCAAGGCAAATACCCTACCCACTGTGCTATTGCTCTGGTCCTTAAGGTTCATTTTTTTCATACTCAGATTATGCTAGTTTATATCCTCTCTTTTATTTTAAATTATGTCCACATAATTTTTCAAATACTTTCATTACTTTCTGATATAAGATGCTAGTAAAGAATTTACCTTTTTTTCCAAAGAACTTTTGTTTGGGTTGAATGGTATTTAAGAATCAATATTTATAACTTTACCTTGTCCTCTTTCTTTGCATCAAAAAAGAAAAAAATTTTTTTTAAAAAAGGAGAAGTATAAACATAGAATGATCACAGTCATTTGTGAGATATAGAAGGAGAATACAGTATGGTAATAATATTCAGACAATAGAGACATGGGCTAGGAAGATTAGTCCATGTTAGGAAGCTTAAAACAAAAAACAAGTACAGTTATGGGAGTGCAGTTAGGGCAGAGGACTATGACAATAATAGTTACAAATGATGCCTTGGACAAGAACTGTGTGCTGAAAGGAGGTAAAAATATTATACATGATAACCCCTACTATAACAATATTGCAAACCACACTGCCTAAAAGGAAAAGAGAAAGAACGAGAGAGCAGATAAAGATCTGCTATAGAGGCAGGCAGGGGAAGGGCAGGAGGGAACCTGGGGGCATTGGTGGCAGGAAATGTTCACTGCTGAAGGGTTGTGTGTTGGACATTGTATGACTGAAACTCAATCATGAACAATAACTGTCTATTATACAATATAATAGACAATATAATATTATAACTATTATAACAATATTATAATATTGTATTATATAATACAATATAATATTATAACTGTCTATTATACAATTATTAAAGTAAAAATGTATAAATCAAGCAGCAATCAAAAAAATAAAAACCAATATTGAGGCTATCTTTGTCAACACACAAAGCTAGTAAATAAATATATTTTGCACTATATATTTTTGTATCCATATCACACGAATTCTCGTTTCTTATTTTAAATTCAACATTTGAAACACTGAGTTAGTGCTACAGTTTCATTCTATCACCTCAGTAATCAGTGGTAGTATTAGTGAGTTTGCTTCCCCAACAGTGATAGAGCTATAATTGGATGATATTCCAGTTATCTTCAATATAAAAAAATTTTATGCTACAGTTTCATTCTATCACTTCAGTAATCAGTGTTAGAGAGTTTGTCTCTCCAACAGTGATAGAGTTATAACTGGAAGATATTCCAGTTATCTTCAATATACTTTTAAAATGTTTTTTTTATTTAAAGAAAATGCATCACATAACTGATTATAATTCACTTGCTTCAAGATGAGGGAAAACAAGTTCTTAAAAAATAGAAAAACTGGGGGCCTGGGAGATAGCATGGAGGTAAGGCGTTTGCCTTTCATGCAAAAGGTCATCGGTTCGAATCCTGGTGCCCCATATGGTCCCCTGTGCTTGCCAGGAGCAATTTCTGAGCATGGAGCTAGGAGTAACCCCTGAGCACTGCCAGGTGTGACCCAAACCCCCCCCCACAAAAATAGAAAAACTAAAAAATAAAATTGAAGGGACTGGAGCAATGGTGTGGAGTGGTAGCCTAGGACAGACCGCGGTTCTATCCCCCGGCGTCCCATATGGTCCCCCAAGCCAGGAGCGATTTCTTAGCACATAGCCAGAAGTAACCCCTGAGCGTCACCAGTTGTCCAAAAACCCAAAATAAATAAATAAAATTGAAGAGATGAAAAAAGAAAGGAGAAAAAGTTCAGTAGCAAGTATATTTGTAAAAATTATTGTATCTCCAATAAAGTCATTAATATAATAGCAGAAGGTTTTGCAAGTTTATTTTTTTAAGATAAGAAATACAATATAAAAGGTGTGTGCGTGGCAGGTGGTATTGTTTGCATATGCATAGCAAAATGTGGGGGAAATAGAAAGGAAATCGTTTGGCCTAAAAACAGGGAGATCTTACCCATGAAGTATCCTGGCATAAGACCAACTCCAGACTCCAGGCATATTAAGTTGTCCGACACTAAAGTCTTTCTCTGTAGTCCCAGTAAAAGCTTTTCACAATCGTGGTTGTTGCTTTCAGGTTTGTGTAGTTAGAGATCCTAGTTTCTTTCTGTACCCATCCTATGTCGATGTCAGGGTGACGAGCATCTTCTGGTTTCATCTCACCATTAGGTGGCAATGCAGAGAACCCTGTCCTGAAAGCAGGTTGTTGCTGTTACCAAGTCATCAGGGTGTCATAAGAACCCACTCTGGAGTAAGTTGATGCCTGGGCAGTAGCAGGGCCTTTCCTGGAAGAAATCGGATTCCTGGTATTGGTGTAGAAAACAGTGGTTGTTTCCATAGATGGGATCCAAGGTTCAAGGGTGAATAGTCAATATCTGATCTTCTGAAGTTAGCTAAGCCAAGTCACAATGACAGACATTCAGGGTGTAAGGCCCTACTGCAATATAAAATGTATGTGTTCCTATCTCTCTTAAATAAGAACTTGTTTGGACACATAAGATTTACCCACTTTAATGTGCCTGTGCAAAAAAGGAACAATGTACAAGGTACTATTTGGTGCATAGGGGACAAAGATAACAATTCCAACAATCCCTATAACCTGGTTGAAACATGAACTCAAAACACTAAAGAAACTTATCTACTAGAATTCCCTACTAAACAGATCCCCCAAAATAGGGAAATTTGCCACTACATAAGAAGATAGACAATAAGGATTATACTTTTTAAGGAAATACATCTAAAGAAATATTCAAAGAGATATACATGTCCCCTTTAAGTCTTGAAATAGTCCGGGGTTATGGTAAAATCTGGAGCACAGATTCAGCCTGTGATTTGGTCTTGTGAAGTCTAAAAAAATGGCTCCCAATAGTCACATATTAGGATATGTCCTTGAGACAGGGGGTTTCTCAGAAACCAAATCTGGTAACAAACAACAGTCCACAATGAAGGGGGGGAGGGGGTGTCGAGAGCAAATCAGCAGCAGCAGTGTTAGCTTCTCAGGCTGTGAATGAATGTCTTTTCACTTTGGGAGTTGTTTGACAGCTAGCTGGGTTGGGAGAAATATTCCTCTTCCTGAATAGTTAAGAACTGAGGGTAAAAAGGGTTTAATGTTGGGAAAATTACAGATAAATTGAGAGTGAAGGGCTACAAAAGAATTTGTAAGGTAGTAAGAAAAGAAGGGAAGGAGGGGCTATATATAACATGGGAAGACAATATATAACAGACATTTTATATTTATATATATATATATATATATATATATATATATATGATAGACATTAGACATTGAAATGGCCAACACATGCACTTACTTATGAACACACATAGACACTGAGGATCAATTCATGGATTTCAGTGAAAAGCTTACCCAGGTGAAATGAGACAGAAAACTTACAAGTTATAAAATCGGGTCAGATACAAAGATTTTCCATTTTCTAGGCCAGTCATGATTAGTGAGGATAAACTTTGAAGAAAGGCTTCATGGGTTAGATTGTCTATGGAGCATTCTTTAAAAAAACATCATTTTCAAGTCTAGAAAATTAAGTGATATGGTAATGAGGAGTCTTACAATACGTTATCATGAAATATTGTCTAGCAGATCTTGAGCATCCAGTTTCCTTTCCTAAAAGCAATCTAAAATCATTAGCATCGATGTATAATGGTAAACTGCCTACAATTAAAAACAACCAGATTACAATAACATTCAATGAATGAGCTCTAACAGGAGTTTATAACATGCAGTTTCATATTCCATTGCTATCTTTGGACATAAACATTAGATTAAATTATCAGGCATAATCAAGGAGAAAATGAAGAGATAAAGAGTTTTTGTTGTCAAAAGAAATACAAACGGTCAAATGGCACATGATAAAATGCTCCACATCAACTAACCATAGGGAGATGCAAATCAAAACAACTAGGAGGTACCATCTCACACCACAGATTGGCACACATCACAAAGAATGAGAACAAGCAGTGCTGACGGGGATGTGGAGAGAAAGGAACTCTTATCCACTGCTGGTGGGAATGCCGTCTAGTCCAGCCTTTATGGAAAGCAATATGGAGATTCTTCCCAAAACTGGAAATTGAGCTCTCATATGATCCAGCTATACCACTCCTAGGAACCCAAAAATACAAAAATCCCTTCCTCATTCCTATAGTCATTGCACCACTATTTCCAATAACCAGACTATGGAAACAGCCAAGATGCCCTTCAACAGATGAACAGCTAAAGAAACTGTGGTACAATATACACAATGGAATGTTATGCAGCCTACAGGAGAGATGAAATTATGAAATTTTCCTATACATGGATGTGCATGGAATCTATCATGCTGAATGAAATAAGTCAGAGGGAGAGAAATAGAATAGTCTCACTCATCTATGAGTTCTAAGAAAAATAGACATTCTTGCAATAATTTTCAGAGACAAAAGAGGGGAGGGCTGGAAGTTTCAGCTCACTACAAGAAAGTCACCACAAAGAGTGATGAGTGCAGTTAGAGAAATAACTACATTGAGAACTATCATAACAATGTTAATGAATGAGGGAAGTAGAAAGCCTGTCTAGAGTACAAGCGGGTTGGGGAGGAGGGAGATTTGGGACAGTGGTGATGGAAATGTTGCACTGGTCAAGGGAGTTGTTTTGTTTTTTGTTTTTGTTTTTTTTTTGTTTTTTTTTTGTTTGTTTTTGGGTCACACCCGGCAGCGCTCAGGGGTTACTCCTGGCTCCATGCTCAGAAATTGCTCCTGGCAGGCACGGGGGACCATATGGGGCACCGGGATTCGAACCGATGACCTTTTGCATGAAAGGCAAACGCCTTACCTCCATGCTATCTCCCGGGCCCCCAAGGGAGTTGTTTTTTACATGACTGAAACCCAACCACAATCATGTTTGTAATCAAGGTGTTTAAATAAACACCTTGATTAAATAAAATTAAATTAATTAAATAAAGATATTAATTTAAAAAAAGAACTTTTGTTGTCACATTATAATGAGGTCTTTCTTCTGAGTAATATTCATTAACATTTAAGGAAACTATTGACAGGGCTGTTGTTATGCCATTATATTGTGTAGGGTTGTTGTTACAATTAGGAATTTGGTTTGTGTATTTACTTTTTGAGTAGCTTATTTAGGGTCGGTTTGGGCAAGTGTTGCAAGTTTTTTGTCTAAGAATGTTTTTAACCTTCCCCCCTCTTATGTAAATAAGAGTTTTGCTGGTAGTGGACTCTTAGGTTGAAAGTTTCTTTTTATTAGCCAGAAAAATAGCTTTAGGTTTATGGGTGGCATGTTTTGCATGTGCATGGCTCCAAGTTTGATCCATGGCACTGTATGACTCTCCAGTACAAACAAGTACAATAGTTCTCAGGGCCAATAGATAGCTCAGAGGCCTAATTAGGAATGCATGCAGCACTGTTTGAGAAACTTCTGGTTACACATAGAAATAGATATAGATTTTGAGATTCTGACATGAATATTAAATATTTTGTTTTGTTTTAGGGTCACACTGGCAGTACTTAGGGGTTATTCTTGGCTCTGCACTCAAGAATTATTTCTGGCAGGCTTAGGAGACCATCTGGGATGCCAGGGATCAAACCCAGGTTGCCCCTATTACAAGGCAAATGCCCTACCCACTGTACTATCATTCTCACTACAAATATTAAAACATTTGTTACTATTTTACAAATTTTGAAGGTCCAAGTTTAATATCATTATATTTGCATTGGGTAATTAGTTACTACTGATTTATCTTTAAATCACTAATTACTGTCATCCTATTAAAATGCCAATTTAGTCAGTTATTTCTTTTAATATTATTGTTAGTGAAAATTTAAATTTATTTTATCTGAACTTTATTTCTTGCCAAAATTGTACTTTTCATTTGTATCATAGGTATTTAATTACTCATTAGATAGTTTTATCATGGCTATTTAAAAATCTTTCTGTAATTCCTGTAACAACATTGTGTTGATTGAAGCCGACATTTTCTTGATATATGAGTAATTTTTATTTCATTATTGTGGTCAGAACAATTTTTGATAATACAGAATGAAACATTGCATCTTTTTTTGACTTTTACCTTTTAGTAGGCCTCCTGATATTATACTGTAAAGGAAGGAGAACTGCACCATGACTGTAAGGGATGGGAATGTGGGGGCCATGGGGATACAATTCCAAATTGTCCTTATATTTCCACTGACCTCTGCTGATAACCCGAATGAGAAAGAGAATACCATTTAACCTCATAGCCATTGCAGACTTTAGGAATGGGAAAAGGTGTGTCTTTGTTACTCTTGGACAGGGGTCTAATTCTTGTGGGTTTTGCTATTTAATAAGAAATGTTAACCATACATTTTCCTGGAGTAAGACAGTTACACAAAAAAATGTTTTTTTATGTTTGCTAAGGTGCACTTTTACCAATCTTATCACGAGAGAAAATAAGCTTTTATTCCTATTTATTTCCTGTATGTAGTTTTCTTTTTACTGGCCTTGGGTTGTGGACTTCTCTATTCCTTGGTCCAAGATATAAAAGACAAAAAGGAAAACCCAGGGAATTCAATGTCATGCTCTAAATTCCAAGCCATGGGCCGGAGAGATAGCACAGCTGTAGGGCGCTTGTCTTGCAAGCAGCTGACCCGGGACAAACAGTGGTTTGAATCCTGGCATCCCATATGTTCCCCTGAGCCAACCAGGAGTGATTTCTGAGCAGAGAGCCAGGAGTAATCCCTGAGTGCCTCTGGGTGTGACCAAAATAAATAAATAAATAAATAAATAAATAAATAAATAAATAAATAAATAAAAGTGAATTCCAAACCAGTCTACCTTCTTTCATTATCAAGATTTTTAACTGATACCTGCTTTTATATATTGCATTCATTAATTTTAGCTGCTGGTAGTGGAAGACATGGGAATGTGTCTTCTTATTTTGCATGGAACTGGAATGTAATTTTTTTATTTTTTTATTTTATGGGGCCACACCCGCTGAAGCACAAGGGTTACTATGCGCTCAGAAATCGCTCCTGACTGACTTGGGGAACCATATGGGTTGCTGGGGGATAGAACAGTGGTCCGTCCTAGGCTGGCACCGGAAAGGCAGACGCTTTACCTCTTGTGCCACCGCTCCAGCACCTGGGTGTCCTTACTTATTTGAAATTAGTTTGAGGCCTGAATGATAATTACATCAGGTAGGGCATTTGCCTTGCATGTATAGCGCTCATGAACCTGTCAGGAGTAAACCCCAAGTGTGTTGGATATGGGCCCCCCCCCAAAAAAAAACTAAAAGTAGTTTTTTAAATACTTAAAATGTTTTATTTAATATTTTAGTATCATATTTTAAGCACTAAGATATATATAAAATAACAATTTTTGTTGTAAATACAAATGCACATATAAAAACATATATGTATATTCCTGTAGGGTTATGTACTGAAGGACTCTACCGGGTTAGTGGAAACAAAACTGATCAAGACAATATTCAAAAGCAATTTGATCAAGGTAAGAAGAAAATAGAAATAAAACCATTTGAACGTTGTTTTCTTTTCATTGTAAATTGTGGTAAGATTGGTTTTATATAAAAAGAAAATATGAGATATGTGTTGACAGTTTTTGGTATCTGGTATAGGATGTATTAAGTAGAAAGGATAACTCAAATCAAATGGGAGACTGTTACCAGAATTAGAAAAGCAACAAATTGATTTATAATGGGTCCATACTCATTTCTAGCTGTAAATATAGATTATATATTCCAATATATGATATATCAATATATAAAAATACATTTAGTTAAATGTTACTTTCCTTCCATAATACTGAACCAATAGGAATAAAAAAAGCTAAATTATATACTCATTAAATCATTTAACATCAACATAGGTATGAATAAATATAAAAAGTAAAATTGAGTACTGGGGAGGAAAATTGCATACATATCTAATCTTTAACAGCATTGGCAAGCTGGTCTGCATAAAAAGTTATCAAACTGAACAGTTCACTGGGTGAAATATGTTAAAGTCAAGAGACAAATTACAAATTTTGGAAGATGTAAAATTGCAGATGAGGTGAATACTTAATAGAAAAAAATGAACCAATTAATATGAAAGTGTGCTCAATCTTTATATCGTACAATGACAGTGACAATTACAAACTGGGCAGATAGGGCAGTGAGTTACATATCCTTTGTCTATCATCTTCATTCCCCATCAAATCCTTAGAAGGAGAATACTTTAAAAGGATTTCATTTCCAGTGTGAGCACTCTTATGAAAAGTTCAGAGAGTATTGGCATACTTACAAAATTTTAATTGTAGCATGGGTATCTTTTAAAGTTATTTCAAGTTTATTAAAATTTAGTTAACTTCTAGAAAGATACTGTTTTTAAATATTTATGTTGCATGAGTCTTTTGAGTAAGCATGTCACAGTACACTCAGTGATGTTTTGTTCTGTTTTGATTTGGTTTTGGTTTTTGGGCCACACCCAGTGACACTCAGGGTTACTCCTGGCCATGGGATCAGAAATCGCTCATGGCTTGGGGATCATATGGGACTTTGGAAGATCTAATCGCAGTCCATTCGTGGTTAGCCTGTGCAAGGCAAATGCCCTACTTGCTTACGCCACCACTCTGGCTCCTGATGTTTAGTTTTATAAAAAGCATTGGGTGTTTGGCTTACTCTTGAAGCCAGTGCTCTTTGAATACATACCTTTCTCCCTACATCCCCTCCTGTCTAAGTTTCAATAAGAACTATCTTTAGTTTACAAACAAAAGTCGTGTATATCTATATTGTTTTTATAAACATACTGATTGCTGTTTCAAATAATGAAGATTCATATATGTTAAAATGGTAAAATAATTGCCAAGTTTGCCTTACTTTGAAAAAATACGTCATTTTGTTTTAAAATTTTTATAAGAGGGCTGGAGTGTTGGCGCAGCACTAGGGCGTTTGCCTTCCACATGGTTGACCTAGGATGGACCACAGTTCGATCCCCGGCATCCCATATGGTCCCCAACCAGGAGCAATTTCTGAGTGCATAGCCAGGAGTAACACCTGAGTGTCACTGTGTGTGGTCCAAAAAAACTAAATAAATAAAATAAAATAAAAATTTTTATAAGAAACTATTTAGACTTTGTAATATCAAACTGATAGTTTTACCTGTAGCAGTAAAGGGAAAATGTAACAGTAGTAATTCAGTTTTTTGAATCAGACTTTTGGATTTTATTTTCTAGTTCTGCCACTTCTCCTAAAAACATTAATACTTTTTTTGAGGGGGGTGGCATATCTAGCAATGATTGTAAAACTTACTCCTGGTTTTGCACTTGAGGATTACTTCATATGTATGGGGTGCCTGGGATCAAACCTGCATTGGCTCTGTGCAAAGCAAGCACTTTGCTTGCTTTGTTTTACAATGTTCTATCCCTCTAGCTTCAGTCTTTCTAAATTTCAGCACTTACCAAGTTCTTTCTTGGTACCAGTTTTGAAAATTTTATGCAAAATTAAAATTGCAATTAAAACCTTACTGGCCTCCAAAAATGGTTTATAGAAGTTTCTTCTGAAATTTTAATAGCTTTGTGTAATGCCTTAAAAATGAAATACAGGGACAGGAAGATAACTCAGGCAACAGAGGCTGAGTTCAGTCCATAGCATCATATTGTCTACACACACACTCCCCTACCTCTAGCACCATTGGGGTAATCTCAACTTTTAAACAATTCTAATACTAAGTGTATGTATGGTTTATTTCTAATGAACAATAACTGAAACAATGCAGTCCTCATAGATAATTGTTTCTAGATTATGAAGCAGTGTGTGTATGTGAGATTAAGGCACTGGTTTACAAAGCTATTCAGTTAAGTTTCAGCATAACAGTATTCCAATCCCACCAGAGTAAATTTCTCTCCACCAACTTCCACAGTTCTTCTTCGTCACCCTCCTTCCCACCTAGTCTCCTTCAAAGACCAATTACATTTTTGTTTGTTTTGGTTTTTGGGTCACTTCAGGGGTTATTCCTGGCAGTTCGGGGCCATATGGGATGCTGGGAATTGAGCCCAGGTCAGCCATGTGCAAGGCAAATGCCCTACCCACTGTACTATTGCTCTGGCCCCCAAAGGCCAATTAAATTTCAAGTACAAATTAAAGGTCTAAACTCGGGGCCCGGGAGATAGCATGGAGGTAAGGCGTTTGCCTTTCATGCAAAAGGTCATCGGTTCGAATCCCCGTGCCCCATGTGGTCCCCCGTGCCTGCCAGGGGCAATTTCTGAGCATGGAGCCAGGAGTAACCCCTGAGCGATGCCGGGTGTGACCCAAAAACCAAAAAAAAATAAATAAATAAAGATCTAAACTCAGATTCTTTGAGTTTTTCCCCCTGACTTTTGAATTTTTCCGATTTCTTTTAAATATATTCTATAAATTTGAATAACTTGTATAAATGAAATTAAAAATGAAATTCAGGGACAGGAATATAGCTCAGTCCTTAGCACCATATTGTCTACGCACACATTTCCCTATTTAAACAAAGTTTTTTTTTGTTTTTTTTTTGTTTGTTTGTTTTTGGTTTTTGGGCCATACCCGGTTACGCTCAGGGGTTATTCCTGGCTATGCTCTCAGAAGTCGCTCCTGGCTTGGGGGACCATATGAGAAACCAGGGGATCGAACCGCGGTCCGTCCTAGGCAAGCGCGGGCAAGGCAGGCACCTTACCTCCAGCGCCACCACCCAGCCCCTAAACAAAGTTTTTTTTTTGTTTGTTTTTTGGGTTTTTTTGGTTTTTTGGGTCACACCCAGCAGTGCTCAGGGGTTACGCCTGGCTCCATGCTGAGAAATTGCTCCTGGCAGGCACGGGGGACCATATGGGGCACCGGGATTCGAACCAATGACCTTTTGCATGAAAGGCAAACGCCTTACCTCCATGCTATCTCCTGGGCCCCTAAACAAAGTATTTTTAAAGATACTATACACAGGCCAGAGAGATAGTGCGGGATTAAAGAGCTTGCTTTGTATGTGACTTACTCCAGTTTGGTCTCTTGTCCCAGGGACTGCCAGGTGTGATCCAGAAAGCAAAAAAAAAAAAAAAAAATGTTTTTAATACCATCATAATAATCAATATACTGCTTTATTGTTCCTTTCTTTCTAATCTGTATAGTTTGTTACAAGCAAACAATTAAAGCAATAGAAAGATTAATTAGCCCATGAAAGCTTAATGTGGATAGGGTAAATCTATTTCTCTAATGTTTATAAATATAGAATACAAAGTTCTAAAGAAATATATTTGAATATTACAAGTACCTATATAGCTTCTAAAATTAAGTTTTTGTCATAAAAATTAAAATTTGGACTTTTTCTTCTAGATCATAATATCAGTCTAGTATCAATGGAAGTAACAGTCAATGCTGTAGCTGGAGCTCTTAAAGCTTTCTTTGCAGATCTGCCAGATCCTTTAATTCCTTATTCTCTTCATCCAGAATTGTTGGAAGCAGCAAGTAAGTATAATTGTATTTTATTTTCTTTTTAAGGGATAATAGTAGCAATTTAGTTAAATTAACTATACCTCAAAAAAGTAAAATGGGAGCCTGAAAGATACAGAAGGTAGGGTATTGCATTGCATACAGCTTTGATCTCCTGGCATCCAGTATGATCCTTCAAGTCCCCCCATGAGTGATCCTTCAACACATCCAGAAAGAAGCTCTAAATTCCACAACATATGGCCAAATTTAAAAAAGAAAAAAAAAAAAAACGAAAAGGTAAAGCAGTAAAATGCATCCTTGGTTTCATTATTTATTCTTTTTTTGTTTTTTCAGCCATACCCAGTGTTGCTCAGGGGTTACTCCTGGCTATGCGCTCAGGAATCACTCCTGGCTTGGGGAACCATATGGGATGCCAGGCTATTGAACCATAGTTGGTCCTAGGCTAGCGCGTGCAAGGCAGATGCATTATGCACTGTGCTACTGCTCCGTCCCCTCATTATTCTTACTTTAGCATTTATCTGCTTTTTTGGAGGGTGGAGTTGAGGGGTAGTAGTGGTCAGAGGTACAGTAGGAATCTGGTTATGCTCAGGGTTCTATATATCATGACAGGAATTAAATCAGGATCAGTTAGTTGCAAGACTGATAGTAGAGTCTAAGACGAGCACTTTTCTATCTCTCCAGCCCCTATCTAATTGTTCCATTAGTCAGATATTCATTTATTACCTGGAAGATGAGATAAAGATCTGTGTGAGTACCAAATATCCTGGTTCTCTATTTTTAGGTGCCATACTGGCAGTGCTCATTGGTTATTCCTGGTTCTGCACTCGGAAATCAATTCTGGCAGTGCTTAGGGGACCATATGGTATACCCAGGGTTCAAATTTGAGTTGACCACATGCAAGGCAACACCCCCTATCCACTATACTAGTGCTCCAGACCCTGATATCCTGGTTCTTTTTTTTTTTTTTTTGTGGTTTTTGGGTCACACCCGGCAGTGCTCAGGGGTTACTCCTAACTCCATGCTCAGAAATTGCTCCTGGCAGGCACGGGGGACCATATGGGGCACCGGGATTTGAACCGATGACCTTTTTGCATGAAAGGCAAACACCTTACCTCCATGCTATCTCCCGGGCCCCGATATCCTGGTTCTTAATCAGAATTTGTATTAATGTTTAAACCTTATTTATTTTTTTAATATATTTTCTTAAGTGGGACTACTTTGAAAATTTTGAATGTCAAAGGTTGGTCAATTTACATTAACTTTTTCACTATTCTGTTAGAAAATGTATGGTTATTTTATATGTAGTCTTATTTGCAAAACTTTTAGACTTGGGAAGTATGAGAACTGATTTAGAAGT
This sequence comes from Crocidura indochinensis, assembly GCA_004027635.1. Taxonomy (NCBI): domain Eukaryota; kingdom Metazoa; phylum Chordata; class Mammalia; order Eulipotyphla; family Soricidae; genus Crocidura; species Crocidura indochinensis. The sequence continues at coordinate 23,627 of PVKC010011575.1, forward strand.
AATTTGTGGAAGGTGAAAATTAATTTGAAATAAACTTGAGTACAGATGACCTAGTCTAGAGGAACCCATTAACTTTAGAAAAATAAATGAGGGAAGTGGTAGAGCATAAGGCCTTGATCTCATTGCATCACCCCATTCACCCCAGACCCCCAGAACTTCCAGGAGTAGCTCCACAACAAAAATATGTAAGAATGGAAGTAAATCATTTCATTTATAACAGAACTACATTTATTGTATATTGTTTCAAAATCTTCAAATATTGTATAGGAACTGAGTTCAATATGTATACAGCTATACATGTGTGAGTTTTAAATACTAGATGATAATTCAAGTCAGTTGGTGGCAAGCTGGCTTACAGGCTAAGATCTAACCTTGCCACCAGGTTTTGGAAGCTAAGAATAGTATATCATGGACTTTTTTCTACCTCCTCCCTTTTGTACTAGGACTATAATATGTGAATTATATACTTTATCATTGTGCTATATTTTTAATATTTCTATATTATGATTTTAAGTGATAAAAATTTGTGACATAGTAAAATATGTGAAATTCAGACTTCAGAAGTTCAATTGGAACACAACCTTGGTTATTTGTTACTTGTGTCTGACTGCTTTGTGCTTACAGCTGCAGGGTTAGTAGTTGTGCCCACAAAGCCTGAAATATTTTCTCTTTGTGTGATGAATAATAAAAGCCTAGCACTTATAAGTAATTAGTTAATTCTAAATCAGAGTCTATTGAAAGAAATTGCTTGAGGCAGTTAGATCCACTTCTTATACTTTGCTTTCTTCCAGTGATTGTCCTTATTTACAAAGACTATTTTTTGTAGTAGTTGTCCAACAAGTTCTATTTTTTAAATAATATCTTTATTTAAATGTCATGATTACAAATATGTTTGTAGTTGGGTTTCAGTCATAAAAAAGAACACCCACCCACCCCCTTAACCAGTGCAGCATTCC